>JABTXL010008257.1:0-21108 GCA_025134845.1 Neodon shergylaensis
AGTACCTCTATCCAGGACCTTCTGGCTTTCATGGTTTCCATAGAGAAGTCAGGTGTAAGTCTGATTGGTTTACCTTTATAAGTTACCTGGCCTTTTTCCTTTGCAGCTCTTAATATTCTTTCTTTAACCTGTATATTCTGTGTTTTGATTATTATATGGCGAGGGGATGTTTTTCTTTGGTCCAGTCTGTTTGGTGTTCTGTATGCTTCTTGAATATTCAAAGGAACATCTTTCTTTATGTTGGGAAAGTTTTCTTCCATAATTTTGTTAAAGATATTTTCTGGGCCTTTGAGCTGTGACTCTTCTCCTTCTTCTATTCCAAATATTCTTATGTTTGGTCTTTTTATTGTGTCCCATATTTCCTGCATGTTTTGTGATGAGAATGTGTTGGCTTTGCTGTTTTCTTTGATCAGTGCGTTTATTTTCTCTATGGTGTCCTCAGAATCTGAGATTCTTTCTTCTATTTCTTGTATTCTATTGATTATGCTTGTTTCTGTAGGCTCTGCTCGTTGACCTGGATTTTCCATATCCAGCTGGTGCTCAGTTTGTGTTTTCTTCCTTGCTTCCCTTTCAGTTTTCAATTCTTGAACTGTTTCCATTACCTGTTTGATCGTTTTTTCTTGGTTTCCCAGGGTATCATGTACGTATTTACTCATTTCTTCAAACTTTTGGTTATACTTCTGATCCATTTCTATAAGGGCATTTTTCACATGTTGTTTAATGGCCTCAATTGCTTTCATAAAGTCAATTCTTTCCCCTTCTTCCGTATTAGGATGTTCAAGTCCATCTGTTGTAAGATCATTGGGTTCTGGTGTTTTCATGTTGTTTTTCAGATTATTGGATGAATTCTTGCCTTGGCGCCTGCCCGTCTCCTCCTATTGAAACTATCTAATGGGTCTTTCAAAACCAGTTCAGGTTTCCCTGTTGACCAGGGGCTCCTCTTACAAAATACTGTAGCTCTGTTTCCTGGCTCCTGCCAGGGGCCAAGTTCCCTCTCGCCCCTTGGAAGGGTCTTCAGGAACAGGACCCGGCTCCTTCCTTGCTAGGGATCTTGTCAACCAAAGGCCTACCTCTTTGCTTTAATTGTAGTGGGGCGATCTGCTCTCGGTGTTGTGCTCCGGTCCCGCTGTCTGCCACTGCCCGCACCGGTCTGGCGCCTGGGCCTCTGCGCCGCTGGTCTGCCGCCTGGGCCTCCGCGCCGCTGGGCTGCCCCAGGGCCTCCGCGCCGCTGGGCTGCCCCTGGGCCTCCACGCCGCTGGTCTGCCTCCTGGGCCTCCGCTCCGCTCGGCCTGTTGTCTTTCTATTTTCAACTTTGTTGAAATTCAGACTATGTTAAATCTAGACTACAAGTTGTCTCCAGGGACGAACAGTTGGACGCTGATGGGAGCTGCCATGTTAGCTCTTCTATTACTTTTTGTAAGGCTGCATTTGTGGCTACTTATTGTTTAAAATTGTTTTAATCGTGGAAAGTTTTATTTTTTCCATTTATAGTGAACGAAAGCTTGGCTGGGTATAGTTGTCTGGGCTTGCATCCATACTTTCTTTTTTTCTGCAATACATCCATCCATTACCTTCTCGCTATCCTGTTTCCAAGGAGAAGTCACGTGTAAGTCTGACAGGTTTACCTTTATAAGTAACTGGGCCTTTATCCTTTGCAGCTCTTAATATTCTTTCTTCATTCTGTATGCTTTCTGTTTTAATTATTATATGGTGAGCGGATTTTTTTTGATCCATCCTATTCGGTGTTCTCTATGCTTCTTGAACCTTCATAGGTATATCTTTCTTTAGATTGGGAAAGTTTTCTTCTATAATTTTATTAAATATAATTTCTGGATCATTGAACTGTACTTGTTTTCCTTCTGCTACTCCTATTATTCTTAGATTTGTTCTTTTTATTGTGTCCCAGATTTCCTGAATGTTTTGTGATGAGAGTTAGTTGTACTAGCTGTTTTTTTTTTTTTTGGTCATTGTGTTTATTTACTTTGGGTATCTTCAGAATCTGAGATTCTTTCTTGTATCTCTTGTATTCTGTTGGTTATGCTTGTTTCTCTAGTCTCTGTTTTTTTTCTTAAATTTACCATATCCAGCCAACCCTCTGTTTGTGTTTCCTTCTTTGCCTCCATTTCAGTTTTCAAGTCTTGAACTGTTTCTATTATCTGTTTGATTGTTTTTCATTGTTTTTCTAGGGTATCATTCAATGATTTATTCAATTCTTCAAACTTTCTGTTATATTTCTCATCCATTTCTATAAAGGCATTCTTTACATGTTGTTTAAGGGCGTCAATCACTTTCATAAAGTCAATTTTTTCTACTTCTTCTTGATGTAGGTGTTCATGTCCCCCTGTTGTGAGGTTGCTGGTTTCGAGTGATTTCAGGTTGCTTTTCAGATTGTTGGGTGAATTCTTGCATTGGCGCCTGCACATCTCTTCCCGCGAATGCTCCCCTATGGAACTTCTTTAACAGGATCGGGTCGTCTTGCCTACTGATGTACCTTCTCAGTGATGGCTCTCCCCAGTGATAGCTCTCCTGGCACCGAGAACAGGTCTCTGTGCCCAGTGCTGGCTCTCCAGTCGCCCGTGCTGTCTCTCCTGTCACCAAGATCAGGTCTCCATGCTGGTTGCGTAGATCGTAAACAAAGCACCTACCTTGCTTGGTACAGGCAGGCTATTGAAGCAAAGGAACTCCCACCACATGGGTACCATGAGGCTTAGGACCCAGTGCCCAGACACACTGAACTGGATGATGTTACGTGCCGAAAGAGAAGAGAGGGGCCAAAGCAGGGAGGTTTCCTGATGCAACCTAGATAGGATAGTAAGAAAGAGGCAGTATGCATGCCATAGCGGCCATGCAGAGAGCCCGGGAAGGATAGGGGTTTGAGGAACTTCTGAGGTCCCTGTTCCGGGCTGATGCCGTGGGGTCAGCAACTCTCCCCATGACCAGAGTGTTTCATATTCAAATCTAATGACTTCAAAGTCTCCAAACAAAAGTAAAGCAACCCAGGTGCTTAAAGTTCTAGAGCATTACAACATCTAGCAGTGCTGTAAGCAGTGTGTGTACCATAATTTGATAAAAAGAAATAAAGAAAATAAAGAAAGAAGATAATCAAAAGGTGTTAACTGAATTGGTCTGGATCCTAGCTGAGAATTTCCTCCTAGCATTTGGAGATTGTTCACACTGCTTCCTGCCCTGCACAACATGATATTGGAAATTCCCATGAAGATTTGATCAGTAAAATGTTCAGGCTTCTCTAATTTCTCAATTGAGCCTTGATATACCATGTGCCCCACAAGAGTCATTGACCTTTCTGAATTCCCCAAAGAATAAGAATTGCTGTCTCTTTAGAAAGAAAATTTTGTATTCAAAACTCCCTGTTTGTCTGTGGATGCAACATTCTCATTCTGTACAGAGGTCTCCACTTTTTTTTTAACAAAATATTCTCAGAATTATTCCTTCAGGTACAGGAGGACTCATAATTTTCTGCAGTAACTGAAGTTGACCTCAAAATATTTTCATGGACTCACTGGGTTCTCAGGCACATTTCTTCTGAACCAGCATGCAGAATGAACTCCACTAATTCTCAAGCAGGCTATAATCCAACCATGACATTATAAGAGATTTTCCAAAGAGATGTATAGGTGAAGGGAGCTTCTGACTACTTCTTCAGAACTGGGGGTTTCAGATCTTCCTGAATCACCCAGTTTGCCTCAATCTTTACTGCCTAGAACTAAAGTAACTCAAAGCTTTTACCAATAAACTAATAACCTGTCAACAAGAAAGGCTTCAGCCATTACCCTGTCTTTAAAGGAAGACTGACACACCTTTCTTTGAGAATCAGGAGAACTCATCCTTTTATTGTTCTAAGGGACCTCATACTTACAACTTCAGAACAAGAGTATCATGCAACATCTTCAATGCTGAAGGGCTCCTGAAATATAGCTTGAGAAGCAAAGGCATGTCTTTCTGTGATGTACCATCCACAAGACACAATCAATCATTGACCAAACAACACAACATGTTCGCAAACCTTTTATTTTTAGAGCAAGAATATTCCATTGGAAAAGATACTACGATTAATAGAAGACCTGAAGTATCTGAAAAAAAAATACCCAAACACAGTTTAAGTGTGTCCCTCAAAATTTGAGAATTTCACTTTAACAGATCTTCACCAAATCATAGACATAGATATGGACGTCATTATCAAACTTGATGAAATACACGGAAGGTTTGATGGGAACTTGGTTATTAATTTTACCTATCTCTTGAGTTCCATTTGTTTGTTGTACTGCACACTTTTGCCTGCCAAGGAATCCCTGCCTACTTCCACAATAACCTCTACTGGAGGACATTCTGGCATGACATTGAGGTTGTCTTTTATGTAGTCATCTAGATGGTGGTAAAGGTACAGGACAGGATCTTCCTTATAGATCATGTAGAAACAGGTCATCATGGTCTGCATCTCATCTGGGACCACCCCACTCAACTCCACCTTAGAGACCGGCATAATGTTGAGGTTGCCCTCAAGGTAGTCTTCCAGGAGGTGGTAAATGTACAAGACTGGATCTTTCTTGTAGGTAATATAGAACCAGGTCTTCATGATGGGCACCTCCTCTAGGACCATCCCCTTCCAGTCATTCTTAGAGCCATTTGAGCCCACGAATGTATGTTTCACTGCTCTGCCAACTATGGTGTTTGAGAGATGAGTGTCTGTTACCCGAGGAAATGGCATGTTATTAGGCAGGAACTTAAGGTTTAAAATCCTTTCATTGCTGTGAAGCTCCAAGCCATAGACACAATCAATCCCATCATATTTTAACAAATAGAGAGAGGGATTTGTTGGCAGTTGATCTAAAAAGATGGCTTTACACGGGGTGACTGGTTCATTGGCTTCCTTCCAGCCATGGGAAATTCTGCATCCTACAATATTCTCCATGGGCTCAAAAGGCCTACTCAGGTTTTGTTTCTGGAGAGAAGGCAAATTCCTCTTCTGGAGAGGTTGCATGGATCTCATACTAAGAGGCATCTTTATCATGGCGGTAGACTTACTGAGGTAAGCCACAGCACTCCTGGTCTGCAGTCTCTTGGCTATCTTTCTGTGCTTGGGCTTCATAGCTGCCCACTCTCTAGGTTGGAAAAACTCTTCAGTTTAAATCAGACACAAAGTGGTTTCCTCCACCATGAGTGCTTGCAAGGATAAGAAGGGGAGAATGTGAGGTCAAGGCTCTTTTTTGGAAGAACTTTGAGGCAGGTGACAATGGCAGTTCTGAATACGTTTGGATACCTAAATGTAATTTTGTCTTAAGAAACTAATAGGAAAATTATCAAACTCTTGTCTACAGCTCAGTATATCTGTATCAGAGACACATTGCTGCTACCCAAAGGCAATTGACCTCTGCTGAGAAACCTACTTCCTGACTGACTAAGACAGGTATGCCTATGCCCAAATTGAGTAAGAAAAATCTGAACAGATGGCAAAGAATTCAAAGGACAGGCACTTCTCTCCTTCCCCCTCAAGGTATTAGTTAGTTGCCTGATTCAAAACCACCTGCCCAAGGTCATGGTACTCTAGTACAATGGCTACCTGTGTTGGGTCCTCTTGATCCAGTCCCAGGTTTATTACATGAAGCCATTCTGTGTCATCATTAGACAAGGAGTACTGTGAGACCCACTGCAATGAGAAAGACTCACTAGTCTGGGCAACAGCACCATTTTGAAGTAATTAATATCTTCTAAAACATATATGTACAAAGAAGGTCTGTGCCATTTTAGTGGACTGATGAATTGGGTATTGTTAGTAAAGATAAAGTGGGAAAAATAGATGGAATTCCCCATCCCCACAGCCATTCAATATAGGAGCTGGTAACCACATAAATGATGGACCAGCAGGAGATTTGAAGGAAAACTTTCTGGACTACAGAGGTCCCAGTTGCATTCTAAAGATATTTACCAAAAGAAAATGTCTGGCTCTCCATATTCCATCTTCTGGAAATATTCAGCTTCCAAAACCTGTTGAACAGTTGTGGAGCTCAGGAGCTGAACTGACCTCCTGACCCACTGTGAAGATAGTAAACCCACCTTCACAGAAGTCTAGTGCTTCAAGTGGAACAGAGTTGCCACCCCCAACCACGGCTTTGTGACATCACCAAGGCTCTACTTTTGTCATAAAACCCCTCATAGGCTGGTTTCTTCCCTATTTACCCACAGAAACATCCAGCATACAGGTCCTAAAGTGCTGCTTATACAGACCCCTGAAGACCTAAAATAAAAACCACATGATCTTCCCAATTACATGAGTCATACTCTTGCCCAAGTAACTCAATCACTTTATCTTTTTTTGTAAAAGAGTCTTTGGTGTCTGAGTCAACAACTCTCATCAAAGTTTTTTTTCCTGTCTCCTATCTCTCTATTGGGTATCTTCTATAGATTTCCAAAGTGATTGCACAAGTTTGCATTCCCACCAGCAATGGCTTAGGGTACCCCTTTCTCCACAACCTCTCCAGCAAAGGCTATCATTGGTGTTGTTGATTTTAGCCATTCTGACAGGTGTAAGATGGTATCTCAAAGTTGTTTTGATTTGCATTTCACTGACACTAAGGAAGTTGAGCATGACCTTAAGTATCTTTTGGCCATTTGAACTTTTCTGTTAAGAATTCTCTGATCAGTTCTCTGTCCCATTTTTTAATTGGGTTGATTAGCATTTTAAAGTCAAATTTCTTGAGTACTTTATATATTTTGGAGATCAGACCTTTGTCTGTTGCGGGGTCGGTGAAGATCTTCTCCCAGTCAGTAGGTTGCCCTTTTGTCTTAGTGACAGTGTCCTTTGCTTTACATAAGCTTCTCACTTTCAGTAGGTCCCATTTATTTTATGTTGCCCTTAATGTCTGTGCTGCTGGGGTTATACTTATGAAACGATGTCCTGTGCCCATCTGTTGTAGGGTACTTCCCACTTTCTCGTCTATCAGGTTCAGTGTGTTCGGACTGATATTGAGGTCTTTGATCCATCTGGACTTGAGTTTTGTGCAAGGTGATAGACATGGTTCTATTTTCATTCTTCTACAGGTTGATATCCAGTTGTGCCAGCACCAGTTGTTGAAGATGCTTTCTTTAGTCCATTGTATACTTTTAGCTCCTTTATCGAAAATGAGGTGTTCATAGGTTTGTGGGCTAAAAACCGGATCTTTTATATGATGCCATTGTCGAGTTCTCTGTTTTTATGAAAGTAAGACGCTGTTTTCATTACTGTAGCCCTGTAATAGAGTTTGAAGTCAGGGATTGTAATGCCTCCAGAAGTTCCTTTATTGTATAGTTTTGTTTTCGCTATCCTGGTTTTTTTCGTTTTTCCATATAAAGTTGATTATTGTCCTTTCAATATCTGTGAAGAATTTTGATGGGACCTTGATGGGGATTGCATTGAATCTATAAATAGCCTTTGGTAGATTGACATTTTTACTATGTTGTTTCTCGCAATCAAAATGCAAGGGACATCCTTCCATTTTCTGGTATCCTCTTCAATTTCTTTCTTCAATACCTTAAAGTTTTGTCAAATAGATCTTTTACTTCCTTGGTTAGAGTTACCCCAAGATATTTTATGCTGTTTGTGGCTATCGTGAAAGATGATGATTCTCTGCTTTCCCTCTCAACTTCCATATCATTTGTGTATAAGAGGGCGACTGATTTTTTGGAGTTGATCTTGTATCCTGCCAATGACTAAAGGTGTTATCAGCTGTAGTAGTTCTTTGTTGGGGTTTTTCGGGTCGCTTATGTATACTATCATGTCATCTGCAATTAATGAAAGTTTCCCTCTTCCTTTCCACTTTGAATCCCCTTGGTCTGCTTATGTTGTCTTATTGCTATTGCTAACACTTCAAGCACAATATTGAAGAGGTATGGAGAGGGTGGACAGCCTTGTCGTGTTCCTGATTTTAGTTGGATGGCTTTGAGTTTCTCTCTGTTTAATTTGATTTTTTCTG
This sequence comes from Neodon shergylaensis, assembly GCA_025134845.1. Taxonomy (NCBI): domain Eukaryota; kingdom Metazoa; phylum Chordata; class Mammalia; order Rodentia; family Cricetidae; genus Neodon; species Neodon shergylaensis. The sequence continues at coordinate 7,968 of JABTXL010008257.1, forward strand.
TGGGCTTGCTGTAAATAGCTTTTATTTTATTTAGGCATGACCTTTGTATCCCTAATCTCTCCAAGATTTTATCATAAAGGATGTAGAATTTTGTTAAATGCTTTTTCAGCATTTAATGAAACGATCATTTTTTTTTCATTCAGTTTATTTATATGATGGATTACATTGGTAGATTTCCGTATGTAGAACCAGCCCTGCATCTCTGGGATGAAGCCTACTTGATCATAATGGATAATTTTTCTAATGTGTTCTTGGATTCTGTTTGCCAGTATTTTGTTGAGGATTTTTGCATCGATGTTAATGAGTGAGATTGTCCTCTAGTTCTCTTTCTTGGTTGAGTCTTTGTGCGGTTTTGGTATTGGAGTAACTGTAGCTTCATAAACAGAATTTGGCAATGATTCTTCTGTTTCTATATTGTGAAATACATTAAGGAGTATAGGTATTAGGTCTTCTTGTAAGTTCGGGTATAATTCCGCATTGAAACCATGTGTTCCTGGGCATTTTTGTTACGGAGGTTTTTGATAACCACTTCTAATTCTTCACGACTAACAGGTCTATTTCTATTGTTCACCTGTTCCTGGTTTCACTTTGGTATATGGTATTTATCTAAAAACGTGTCCATTTCTTTCAGATTTTCTAGTTTTGTGGCCTACAGACTTTTATAGTAAGATCAAATGATACGCTGAATTTCCTCTGTGTCTGTGGTTATGCCCCCATTTCATTTCTGAACTTATTAATTTGCATATTGTCTCTCCTTTCTTGATTAGTTTGGATAGGGGTTTATCAATCTTGTTGATTTTCTCCAGGAACCAGCTTTTTGTTTCATTGATTCTTTGGATTGTTTTGTGTGTTTCTATTTTGTTGATTTCTGCCCTCAGTTTGATTATTTCCAGACTTCTAGTCTTCCTAGGTGAGTATGCTTCTTTCTTTTTTCTAGAGCTTTGAGGTGGGCTGTTAAGCCTCCAATGTGTGCTTTCTCTGTTTTCTTTAAGTGGGCACTTAGTACTATGAACTTTCCTCTTAGGACTGCTTTCATTGTGTCCCATATGTATGAATATGTTTTTTCTTTATTTTCATTGAATTTCAGGAAGACTTTAATTTCTTTCTTTATTTCTTCCTTAATGCAGGCGTGGTTCAGTAGTTTACTGTTCAGTTTCCATGAATTTGTAGGCTTTCTGGGCGTAGCCTTGTTGTTGAATTCTAACTTTAATTCATGATGATCTGATAGGACACTGGTGGTTACTCATTTTTTTTGTACTTGTGGATGATTGCTTTGTTACTGACTATGTGGTCAATTTTCTAGAAGATTTCTTGAGCTGCCGAGAAGAAGGTATATTCTTTCCTATTTGGGTGGAATGTTCTATAAATGTCTGTTAAGATTATTTGCTTCATTACCTCCATTAACTCTCTTATTTCTCTGTTAGGTTTCTGTCTGATTGACCTGTCCATTGGTGAGAGTTGAGTGTTGAAGTCTCCTACTAGTAGTGTGTGCAGTTTGATGGCAGCCTTGAGTTTTAGTGATGTTTCTTTTACATGCGTGGGTACTTTTATATTAGGGTCATAGATATTCAGGATTGAGACTTCATCCTGATGAACTCTTCCTGTTATGAGTATGAAATGTTCCTCTCCATCTCTTCTGATTGATTTAAGTTTGAAGTTAACTTTGTCAGAGTTTAGTATGGCCACATCTGCTTGTTTCTCAGGTTCATTTGCTTGATAAGCTTTTTCCCAGCCCTTTACTCTAAGTAGGTGCCTGTCTTTGTGGTTGAGGTGTGTTTCTTGTAAACAGAAGCATGTTGAATCCTGTGTTTTTATCCAATCTCTTAGCCTGTGCCTTTTTATAGGTGAGTTGAGTCCGTTGACACTAAGTGATATTGATAAGCAGTGGTTGTTAACTCCTGTCACTTTTTTAGTCATAGAGTTTGTGTGTTTCCCTTCCTTGATTTGTGCTGGTGAAGGGTCTCTAGATGTCTGAGTTATTGTGGTCATTGCTGGACTCCTTGGTTACTGCATTTCCTCCTATTACTTTCTCTAAGGCTGGATTTGTGGCTACATATAGATTAAAATTGTTTTAATCCTGGAAAGTTTTATTTTTTCCATTTATAGTGAATGAAAGCTTGGCTGGGTATAGTAGTCTGGGCTTGCATCCAGAGTTTCTTATTTTCTGCAATACTTCCATCCATTACATTCTCGCTTTAATGTTTCCATGGAGAAGTCACGTGTAAGTCTGACAGGTTTATTTATAAGTAACTCGGCCCTTTCTTCATTCTGTATGATTTCTGTTTTAATTATTATATGGCGAAAGGATTTATTTTTGATCCATCCTATTCGGTGTTCTCTATGCTTCTTGAACCTTCATATGTATGTCTTTCTTTATGTTGGGAAAGTTTTCTTCTATACTTTTATTAAATATATTTTCTGGATCATAGAACTGTACTTCTCCTTCTTTTACTCCTATTATTCTTAGATTTGTTCTTTTTATTGTGTCCCAGATTTCCTGAAAGTTTTGTGATGAGGGTTTGCTGTATTTGCTGGGTTTTTTTTTTTTTTGACAGTGTGTTTATTTTCTTTGGGTATCTTCAGAATCTGAGATTCTTTATTCTATCTCTTGTATTCTGTTGGTTATACTTGTTTCACTAGTCTCTGTTATTTTTCTCTAATTTTCCATATCCAAAGGACCCTCTGTTTGTGTTTCCTTCTTTGCCTCCATTTCAGTTTTTATGTCTTGAACTGTTTCTATTATCTGTTTGATTGTTTATCATTGTTTTCCTAGGGTATCATTCAATGATTTATTCAATTCTTCAAACTTTCTGTTATATTTCTCATCCATTTCTATAAGGGCATTCTTTACATGTTGTTTAAGGGCGTCAATCACTTTCATGAAGTCAATTTTTTCTACTTCTTCTTTATGTTGGTGTTCATGTCCCCCTGTTGTGAGGTTGCTGGTTTCGGGTGATTTCAGGTTGCTTTTCAGATTGTTGGGTGAATTCTTGCATTGGTGCCTGCACATCTCTTCCTGCGAATGCTCCCCTATGGAACTTCTTTAACAGGATTGGGTCGTCTTGCCTACTGATGTACCTTCTCCGTGATGGCTCTCCCCAGTGATATCTCTCCTGGCACCGAGAACAGGTCTCTGTGCCCAGTGCTGGCTCTCCAGTCGCCCGTGCTGTCTCTTCTGTCGCCGAGATCAGGTCTCAGTGCTGGTTGCGTAGATCGTAAACAAAGCACCTACCTTGCTTGGTACAGGCAGGCTAATGAAGCAAAGGAACTCCCGCCCACATGGGTACCATGAGGCTTCGGACCCAGTGCCCAGACAGTCTGAACTGGGTGATGTTACGTGCCCAAAGAGAAGAGAGGGGCCAAAGCAGGGAGGTTTCCTGATGCAAGCTAGGTAGGATAGAAAGAAAGAGGCAGTATGCATGCCATAGAGGCCATGCAGAGAGCCCAGGAAGGATAGGGGGTTGAGGAACTTCGGAGTTCCCTGTTCCGGGCTGATGCCGTGGGGTCAGCAGCTCACCCCGTGACCAGAGTGTTTTGTATTCCAATCTAATGACTACAAATTCTCCAACCAAAACGAAAGCAACCCAGGTGCTTAAAGTTCTAGAGCATTACAACATCTAGCAGTGCTGAAAACCATGTGTGTACCTTAATTTGATAAGAAGAAATAAAGAAAATAAAGAAAGACCATAATAAGAAGGTGTTAACTGAATTGGTCTGGAACCTAGCTGAGAATTTGCTCCTAGCATTTGGAGATTGTTCACACTGCTTCCTGCCCTGCACAACATGATATTGTAAATTCCCATGAAGATTTGATCAGGAAAATGTTCAGGCTTCTCTAATTTCTCACTTGCCCCACAAGAGTCATTGACCTTTCTGCATTCCCCAAAGCATAAGAATTGCTCTCTTTGAAGAAAGAAAATTTTGTATTCAAAATTCCCTGTTTGTCTGTGGAAGCAACATTCTCATTCTGTACAGAGGTCTCCACTTTCTTTTTAAGAAAGATTCCTCAGAATTATTCCTTCAGGCACAGGAGGACTCATAATTTTCTGGAGTAACTGAAGTTGACCTCAAAATATTTTCATGGACTCACTGGGTTCTCAGGCACATTTCTTCTGAACCAGGATGCAGAATGAACTCCACTCATTCTCAAGCAGGCTATAATCCAACCATGACATTATAAGAGATTTTCCAAAGAGATGTATAGGTGAAGGGAGCTTCTGAATACTTCTTCAGAACTGGGGGTTTCAGATCTTCCTGAATCACCCAGTATGTCTCAATCTTAACTGCCTAGAACCAAAGTAACTCAAAGCTTTTACCAATAAACTAATAACCTGTCAACAAGAAAGGCTTCAGCCATTACCCTGTCTTTAAAGGAAGACTGACACACCTTTCTTTGAGAATCAGGAGAACTCATCCTTTTATTGTTCTAAGGGACCTCATACTTACAACTTCAGAACAAGAGTGCCATGCAACATCTTCAATTCTGAAGGGCTCCTGAAATATAACTTGGGAAGCAAAGGCATGTCTTTCTGTGATGTACCATCCACAAGACACAATCAATCATTGACCAAACAACACAACATGTTCGCAAACATTTTATTTTTAGAGCAAGAATATTCCATTGGAAAAGATACCAGGATTAATAGAAGACCTGAAGTATCTGAAAAAAAAACTTTCCCCAAAAACAGTTTAAGTGTGTCCCTCAAAATTTGAGAATTTCACTTTAACAGATCTTCACGAAATCATAGACATACATATGGAAGTCATTATCAAACTTTATGAAATACACGGATTTTTTGATGGGAACTTGGTAAATAATTTTACCTATCTCTTCGGTTCCATCTTGTTTGTTGTACTGCACACTTTTGCCTGCCAAGGAATCCCTGCCTACTTCCAAAGTCACCTCTACTGGAGGACATTCTGGCACGATATTGAGGTTGTCTTTTATGTAGTCATCTAGATGGTGGTAAAGGTACAAGACTGGATCTTCCTTGTAGATCATGTAGAAACAGGTCATCATGGTCTGCATCTCATCTGGGACCACCCCACTCAACTCCTCCTTAGAGACCGGCATGATGTGGAGGTTTCCTTCAAGGTAGTCTTACAGGAGGTGGTAAATGTACAAGACTGGATATTTCCTGTAGGTAATATAGAACCAGGTCTTCATGATGGGCACCTCCTCTAGGACCATCCCCTTCCAGTCATTCTTAGAGCCATTTGGGCCCATGAATGTATGTTTCACTGCTCTGCCAACTATGGTGTTTGAGAGATGAATGTCTGTTACCTGAGGAAATGGCACGTTATTAGGCAGGAACTTAAGGTTTAAAATCCTTTCATCGCTGTGAAGCTCCAAGCCATAGACACAATCAATCCCATCATATTTCAACAAATAGAGAGAGGGATTTGTTGGCAGTTGATCGAGAATGATGGCTTTCCACTGGGTGACTTGTTCATTGGCTGCCTTCCAGCCATGAGAAATTCTGCATCCTACAATATTCTCCATGGGCTCAAAAGGCCTACTCAGGTTTTGCTTCTGGAGAGAAGGCAAATTCCTCTTCTGGAGAGGTTGCATGGATCTCATACTAAGAGGCATCTTTATCATGGCGGTAGACTTACTGAGGTAGGCCACAGCACTGCTGGTCTGCAGTCTCTTGGCTATCTTTCTGTGCTTGGGCTTCATAGCTGCCCACTCTCTAGGTTGGAAAAACTCTTCAGTTTAAATCAGACACAAAGTGGTTTCCTCCACCATGAGTGCCTGCAAGGATAAGAAGGGGAGAATGTGAGGTCAAGGCTCTTTTTTGGAAGAACTTTGAGGCAGGTGACAAAGGCAGTTCTGAATACGTTTGGATACCTAAATGTAATTTTGTCTTAAGAAACTAATAGGAAAATTATCAAACTATTGTCTACAGCTCAGTATATCTGTATCAGAGACACATTGCTGCTGCCCAAAGGCAATTGACCTCTGCTGAGAAACCTACTTCCTGACTGACTAAGACAGGTATGCCTATGCCCAAATTGAGTAAGAAAAATCTGAACAGATGGCAAAGAATTCAAAGGACAGCCACTTCTCTCCTTCCCCCTCAAGATATTAGTTAGTTGCCTGATTCAAAACCACCTGCCCAAGGTCATGGCACTCTAGTACAATGGCTATCTGTGTTGTGTCCTCCTGATCCAGTCCCAGCTTTATTACATGAAGCCATTCTGTGTCTTCATTAGACAAGGAGTACTGTGAGACCCACTGCAACAAGAAAGACTCACTAGTCTGGGCAACAGCACCATTTTGAAGTAATTAATATCTTCTAAAACATATATGTACAAAGAAGATCTGTGCCATTTTAGTGGACTGATGAATTGGATATTGTTAGCAAAGATAAAGTGGGAAGAATAGCTATCAAATATAGGAGTTGGTAACCACATAAATAGAGGACCAGCAGGAGATTTGAAGGAAAACTTTCTGGACTACAGAGGTCCCATTTGCTTTCTAAAGATATTTACCAAAAGAAAATGTCTGGCTCTCCATATTCCATTTTCTGGAAATATTCAGCTGCCAAATTCTGTTGAACAGTTGTGGAGCTCAGGAGCTGAACTGACCTCCTGAGCCACCTTGAAGTTAGTAAACCCACCTTCACAGAAGTCTAGTGCTTCAAGTGGAAAAGAGTTGCCACCCCCAACCACGGCTTTGTGACATCACCAAGGCTCTACTTTTGTCATAAAACCCCTCATAGGCTGGTTTCTTCCCTATTTACCCACAGAAACATCCAGCATACAGGTCCTAAAGTGCTGCTTATACAGACCCCTGTAGATCTAAAATAAAAACCACACGATCTTCCCAATTACATGAGTCATCTCTTGCCCAAGTAACTCAATCACTTTATCTTTTTTTTTTTTTTGAAAAAAATCTTTGTTGTCTGAGTCAACAACTCTCATGAATGTTTTTTCCAGTCTCCTATCTTTCTTGGTTATTTTCTATAGATATTTTATATTTTCATAAATAATAAATTTCAAAATTTCCACTTCCTTTCCTCCTCCCACTTTCTTCTCTCTCCCCCACTAAACCTCTCCATTCCAATTGAACCCAAATAGAGTTCAGGGTACCATGACCTGTTGAAAGTCAAGCCCACTCTTCATCCATCCAGATTTAGGAAGGTATGCATCCACATAGAATTGGATCACAAAAAACCTTTCTATACAGTGCAGACAAATGCCAGTGTCATGATGATTGGCTTCTCAGTCTACCCCATTTGTCAGCCACATTAAGAGCTGCCAATTTGATCCCATGCTTTTTTATTCACAAGGCAGCTGGTTTTGTTGAGCTCCCATTAGCTCAGGCACAGGGTCGCAGTGTGTGGACTATGCCATTGTTTTCTTGACTTCCTTGCTAGTATTCTCAATCCTTCTGCATTTCACCTGGAGCTTGGAAGCTCCATTTAGTTTTCTGATGTGGGCCCTGTCTTTAACTCCATAGACTGCCTAACAAAAGTTCTATGGTGATATTCAAGGTAGTCATCAATCTGACTATAGAACAAGGCACCCATAGTTCATAGGGACATGGCACAGTGCAGGCACCCTCTCCTCACCTAACAAAAGTCTTACTTGGGGTCACATCATGGCCTTCTAAGATCCCCTCTAGAGATAAGGCTTTTGACAACCCCAGAATAACCCCCTAAGTTGAAATATCATCAGTGATTGTGCATTAACTTGTATGTGTGTGTTTAAATCACAGTAAAAACATATGGATTGTAATATTGGAATTTATCTTTTACTACTGAGTAGTACTCCAATATGTATATATTCCCTACTTTCTTCATCCATTCTTCCATTGAAGGGCATCTAGGTTTTTTCCCTTTTCTGGCTATTACAAACAATGCTGCTATGAACATAGTAGTGCATATAGTTTTGTTGTATAATTAGACTCTCTTGGGTATATTCCCAAGAGTGGTATTGCTGGCTCCAGGGATAAGTTGATCCCGAATTTTCTGAGAAACCGCCAAACTGCTTTCCAAAGTGGTTGCACAAGTTCGCATTCCCACCAGCAATGGATGAGTGCACCCGTTTCTCCACAACCTCTCCAGCAAAGGCTATCATTGGTGTTTTTTATTTTAGTCATTCTTACAGGTGGAAATGGTATCTTAAAGTAGTCTTAGTTTGCATTTTCCTGATAGATAAGGAAGTTGAGCATGACCTTAAGTGATCAAGGACTTCTTGAAATTTGCATACAAATGGATGGAAATAGAAAACACTCTCCTGGGTGAGGTAAGCCAGACCCAAAAAAAGGAACATGGGATGTACTCCGTCATATTTGGTTTCTAAAATAAGCACAGGACATTGAGCCTATAATTAGCGATCCTAGAGAATTTAAATGAGTAGACCCCAAAGAAAAACATATAGGCATCCTCCTGAATATTGACCTTCATCAGGCGATGAAAGGAGACTGTGACTGACATTGGAGCACAGGAAAGAAATCTCAAGTTCCAAATCCGTAGGAGAAAGAGAGAGAGCACGAGCATGGAACTCAGGACCGTGAGGGGTGCACCCACACACTGAGACAATGGGGATGTTCTATCGGGAACTCACCAAGGCCAGCTGGCCTGTGTGTGAAAAAGCCTAGGATAAAATTGGACTCGCTGAACATAGCGAACAATGAGGACTACTGCGAATTCAAGAACAAAGGCAATGTTTTTATTATTTGTATTTTTATTTATTTTTTATTGAAAAAAAACATCCCTGCTTCCTCCCAGCCTCACATTTCCCTGCCCCTCCTCCAGCCCCTCTCCCATTCCCCCCACTCCTCTCGCCATCCCTCCCCAGTCTGAAGAGCTTTCAGGGTTCCCTGCCATGTGGAAAGTCTAGGGCCTTCTCCCCTCCATCCAGGTCTAGGAAGGTGAACATCCAAACTGGCTAGGCTCCCACAAAGCCAGAACATGAAGGAGGAACAAAACCCAATGTCATTGTCCTTGGCTTCTCATCAGCCCTCATTGTCTGCCATGTTCGGAGAGTCAGGTTTTATCCCATTCTTTTTCAGTCACAGTTCAGCTGGCCTTGGTTAGCTCCCAATAGATCAGCCCCACACTCTTGGGAGATGGGCGCACCTCTCGTGGTACTGATTTCCATGCTCATGTTCTCCCTCTTTTCTGCTCCACATTGGGAATTTGGGAGCTTAGATCCTCCAGTGTGGGTCTCAGTCTCTATCTCCATCCATCGCTAGATGAAGGTTCTATGGTGATATGCAAGATATTCACCAGTATGGCTATAGTATAGGGTCATTTCAGGTTCCTTATCATCAGCTGCCTAAGTAACTAACTGGCGACATTGCCTTGGGCACGTGGGCACCACTCTAGGATCATGTCTCTTTCAAACCCTATGGTGGTTTACTTAATTAAGTTATGTGATTCCCTCTCCTCTATCCAACCATGTTTTATCCCCAATCATCCCGTTACCCCAAGTTCCCCCATCCTCCTCTTCTCACTTTTGTCTCCTCATCTCCGCTTACCCCCATCCCACCCCACCCCAAGGTCCCAATTTTTTGCCCAGCAATCTTGTCTATTTCCCATAGCAGGGATAATAACTATATGTTTATCTTTGGTTTCACCTTCTTATTTAGCTTCTTCAGGACCACAAATTATAGACTCTGTGACCTATATTCATGGCTAGAAACTAAGTATGAGTGAGTATATCCCATGATCCTCTTTTTGGGTCTGGGTTAACTCACTCAGGATAGTGTTTTCTATTTGCATCCATTTACATGCAAAATTCGAGATGTCATTGTTTTTTATGGCAGAGTAGTACTCTAATGTGTATATATTCCACACTTTCTTCATCCATTCTTCTATTGAAGGATATCTAGGTTGTTTCCAGTTTCTGGCTCTTACAAATAATGCTGCTATGAACATAGTTGAATATATGCTTTTGTCATATGATAGTGCATCTCTTGGGTATATTCCCAAGAGTGGTATTGCTGCGTCCAGGGTAGGTTGATACCAAATTTCATAAGAAACCTCCACACTGATTTCCAAAGTGATTGCACAAGTTTCCATTCCCACCAGCAATGGATTAGGGTACCCCTTTCTCCACAGCCTCTCCAGCAAAGGCTATCATTGGTGTTTTTGATTTTAGCCTTTCTGACAGGTGTAAGATGATATCTCAAAGTTGTTTTGATTTGCATTTCCCTGATCGCTAAGGAAGTTGAGCATGACCTTAAGTATCTTTTGGCCATTCGCACTTTTTCAGTTAAGAATTCTCTGTTCAGTTCAGTGCCCCATTTTTTAATTGGGTTGATTAGCATTTTAAAGTCAAATTTCTTGAGTACTTAATATATTTTGGAGATCAGACCTTTGTCTGTTGCGGGGTTGGTGAAGATCTTCTCCCAGTCAGTAGGTTGCCTTTTTTTCTTAGTGACAGTGTCCTTTGCTTTACAGATGCTTCTCCCTTTCAGTAGTTCCCATTTATTTTATGTTGCCCTTAATTTCTGTGCTGCTGGGATTATACTTAGGAAGCGATGTCCTGTGCCCATGTGTTGTAGGGTACTTCCCACTTTCTCTTCTATCAGGTTCAGTGTGTTCGGACTGATGTAGAGGTCTTTGATCCATTTGGACTTGAGTTTTGTGCTTGGTGATAGATATGGGTCTATTTTCATTTTTCTACCGGTTGACATCCAGTTGTGCCAGCACCATTTGCTGAAGAAGCTTTCTTTCCTCCATTGTATACTTTTAGCTCCTTTATCGAAAATGAGGTGTTCATAAGTTTGTGGGCTAAAAACCGGGTCTTTTATATGATTCCATTAGTCGACTTGTCTGTTTTTATGAAAGTAAGATGCTGTTTCCATTACTGTAGCCCTGTAATAGATTTTGAAGTCAGGGATTGTAATGCCTCCAGAAATTCCTTTATTGTATAGGATTGTTTTGGCTATCCTGGTTTTTTTCGTTTTTCCATATAAAGTTGATTATTGTCCTTTCAATATCTATGAAGAATTTTGATGGGACCTTGATGGGGATTGCATTGAATCTATAAATAGCCTTTGGTAGATTGCCATTTTTACTATGTTGATCCTCCCAATCAAAGAACAAGGGAGATCCTTCCATTTTGTGGTATCCTCTTCAATTTCTTTCTTCAATGCCGTAAAGTTTTGTCAAATAGAACTTTCACTTCCTTGGTTAGAGTTACCCCAAGATATTTGATGCAGTTTGTGGCTATCGTGAAAGATGATGATTCTCTGCTTTCCCTCTCAACTTCCATATCATTTGTGTATAAGAGGGTGACTGATTTTTTGGAGTTGATCTTGTATCCTGCCAATGACTAAAGGTGTTATCAGCTGTAGTAGTTCCTTGTTGGGGTTTTTCGTGTCGCTTATTTATACTATCATGTCATCTGCAATTAACGAAAGTTTCCCTCTTCCTTTCCACTTTGAATCCCCTTGATCTGCTTATGTTGTCTTATTGCTATTGCTAAACCTTCAAGCACAATATTGAAGAGTTATGGAGAGGGTGGACAGCCTTGTCGTGTTCCTGATTTTAGTGGGATGGATTTGAGTTTCTCTCTGTTTAATTTGATGTTAGCTGTCGGCTTGCTGTATATAGCTTTTATTATATTTAGGTATGACCTTTCTATCCCTAATCTCTCCAAGACTTTTATCATAAAGGATGTACAATTTTGTCAAATGCTTTTTCAGCATCTTAATGAAACGATCATTTTTTTTCTTTCGATTTATTTATATGATGGATTGCATTGGTATATTTTCGTATGTTGAACCAGCCCTGCATCTCTGGGATGAAGCCTACTTGATCATAATGGATAATTTTTCTAATGTGTTCTTGGATTCGGTTTGCCAGTATTTTGTTGAGGATTTTTGCATCGATGTTAATGAGTGAGATTGTCCTCTAATTCTCTTTCTTGGTTGAGTCTTTGTGCGGTTTTGGTATCAGAGTAACTGTAGCTTCATAAATAGAATTTGGCAATGATTCTTCTGTTTCTATATTGTGAAATACATTAAGGAGTATAGGTATTAGGTCGTCTTGGAAGTTCTGGTAGAATTCTGCATTGAATCCATGTGTTCCTGGGCATTTGTGGTACGGAGGTTTTTGAAAACCAGTTCTTATTCTTCACGACTAACAGGTCTATTTCTATTGTTCACCTGTTCCTGGTTTCACTTTGCTATATGGTATTTATCTTAAAAAGTGTCCATTTCTTTCAGATTTTCTAGTTTTGTGGCCTACAGACTTCTGTAGTAAGATCAAATGATTCACTGAATTTCCTCTGTGTCTGTGGTTATTCCTTCTTTTCATTTCTGAACTTATTAATTTGCATATTTTCTCTCCTTTCTTGATTAGTTTGGATCGGGTTCATCAATCTTGTTGATTTTCTCCAGGAACCAACTTTTTGTTTAATTAATTCTTTGGATTGCTTTATGGGTTTCTATTTTGTTGATTTCTGCCCTCAGTTTGATTATTTCCAGACTTCTAGTCTTCCTATGTGAGTATGCTTCTTTTTTTTCTAGAGCTTTCCGGTAGGGTGTTAAGACTCCAATGTGTGCTTTTTATGTTTTCTTTAAGTGGGTACTTAGTGCTATGAACTTTCCTCTTAGGACTGCTTTCATAGTGTCCCATACGTATGAATATGTTTTTTCTTTATTTTCATTGAATTCCAGGAAGACTTTAATTTCTTTCTTTATTTCTTCCTTAATGCATGCGTGGTTCAGTAGTTTACTGTTCAGTTTCCATGAATTTGTAGGCTTTCTGGGCATAGCCTTGTTGTTGAATTCTAACTTTAATCCATGATGATCTGATAAGACACTGGTGGTTCCTTATTTTTTTTGTACTTGTAGATAATTGCTTTGTTACTGACTATATGGTAAATGTTCGAGGAGATTTCTTGAGCTGTAAAGAAGAAGGTATATTCTTTCCTATTTGGGTGGAATGTTCTATAAATGTCTGTTAAGATTATTTGCTTCATTACCTCCATTAACTCTCTTATTTCTCTGTTAGGTTTCTGTCTGATTTACCTGTCCATTTTTGAGAGTTGAGTGTTGAATTCTCCTACTAGTAGTGTGTGCAGTTTGATGGCAGCCTTGAGTTTTAGTAATGTTTCTTTTACATGCGTGGGTACTTTTATATTAGGGTCATAAATATTCAGGATTGAGACTTCATCC
>JABTXL010008264.1:0-12233 GCA_025134845.1 Neodon shergylaensis
GGAGAGAGCCTCTAACATAGCTTTATGCGTGGCTGGAGAGACAGATGCTTGAGAGAAGTGCAGGTATGCATGTTCAAGAGTACAGCAAGAGTACAGTGTGTCTTTCTCAACAGAGTCTCCTGGCTCTGCACTGCCCTAAGGTATTGCTTACAGTAAACAGGGTCACTGTGCATTGCCTCCGTGAAGGGGGCAAGCATTGTCTGCTGTCTCCCTTTTCTGTGCAGAGAAAGTCCAAAAGGAGATTGATCAGGTGATTGGCTCAAACCGCCTACCAACCCTTGATGACCGCAACAAAATGCCTTACACTGAGGCTGTCATTCGCGAGATCCAGAGATCTGCAGATATTATCCCGATTGGAGTGCCGCACAAAGTCACCAAAGACACTTTGTTCCGAGGGTACCTGCTCCCCAAGGTGAGACCAGCTGCGATTCCACGTCTCTATGCCATGATCATCCTCCACTCTCCCAATCACCACCATTGGCCTATTTGTGGTTTCCCAGCATTCTGTGGCTCTCTAAGGACTAACAGTTTGCTATGGGAGCCAGGGTATACTAATATCATTGCCTCTCACAATGTCTCCTAGAACATTGAAGTGTACCCCATCCTGAGTTCAGCTCTCCATGACCCACGGTACTTTGAACAACCAGATGCCTTCAATCCTGACCACTTCTTGGATGCCAGTGGGGCTCTGAAGAAAATTGAAGCTTTTATGCCCTTCTCTATAGGTGAGACTGATCTGTGCTTCATTTCCCAGACACTAGAGGGCAGGCTCATCCTCCAGGATACAGTCAGGACTAGGTCCAGTCTGTTCCAGCTGGGAACCCATTCCACCTGGCTACTGTCCCGGGAGGGGTCTCTTGAACTAAAGGTGCATCCTGCTCAGGAGGATTTTGGAGAGGTATTGAAAAGCCTCTAAACCTGAGCATATTCATTCTTTTTTTAATTTTATTATGAAGGGAGAACCTTTTTAAACAAGTGATTAAATGGCTAATAGAGGAGAACAATGGATGTTCACAGAGAACACAATGGGCTAAATGCACAACCAGGTTCTTCCCACCACTCCCAGCAGTAAGGAGCAGATTAATTAATAGAAAGGAAGGGAGCACAGATATTCCCAGGTCAGGACGTTCTGGATGTCTTTAAAGTCAATGCAGCAATGCCCACATAAAGTCCACAAAAAAGCAGAAGACAGTTCCTCCACATTGTTTTCCAGTTGCATCAAATCCATCAATTCTGTCTTTTCCTATTAGACATTTGTTTATTAATTTTTCCCTTTTATTAAAAATAGATTCTTTCCTCATACAATATATGCTGATTACAGTTTCCCCTTCCCTCTTCTCCTTCCAGTCCCTCTCCACCTTCCCTCCTGACAGGATCCATCCCCTTTCTGTCTCTCATTAGAATAGAACAGGCTTCTAAGCAATAACAACCAAACATGATGAAATTAAATAGAAGATAAAACAAAAACCATCACTTCAATGTTATACAGTGCAAATGAACAGAAAAAGTAGAGCCCAAGAGAAGGCACGAGAACCAGAGACCCACTCATCTGCACACTCAGGAATTTATGGAAACACTAAACTGAAAGCTTTAAGATGTGCACAGAGGACCTGGTGCAGACCCGAGCAGGCCCTGTGCCTGCTGCCTCAGTCTGAGTTTGTATGAGCTTTGCTCAGTTTGTTCAGAGCCTTGTTCTCTTGGTGTCCTACATCCCCTCTGACTCTTACCCTCTTTCTGCCTCCTCTTCCTCTGGGTTCTCTAATCTCTAATGACAAAGACATTCCATTTAGAGCTCGGTGTTTCAAGGTTTCTCTCCCTGTGAAACGTCTGGCTGTCTCTCTGAATTTGTTTTTATCTGCTGCAGGGGGGGAAGCTTCTCTGAAGATGGCTGAATAAGAAGGGCTCTGCTCTATGAGTGTAGCAGAATATCTTCAGGGGTCATTTTGTTCTTTTATTTTTCTTTTTGAGCTGTAGCATTTTTATCCTAGTCCCTGGTTCCTGGTCACTCAAGCAATGCCACATATTCAAACCATACATTGGATAATTACTCCCACAATGCACTGCATTGTGCCACTGTTGAGCCCTAGTATATCACACAGGTAGGATAGCATGGTTCATCAAAATTATCTGGCTGGGTTTGTGTACACATTTCTCATTTGGAAGCATGTGGAATACTTCCTATACCAAAGATGCTAAAACACAGGGGTGAAGGTTCTATATAGGCACCAGCTAGACGTCTCCAGTCCAGTGAGTTATGTGGGAATTGTCTTCAGCAATGAGGCCTTGCTGTCAGTTTATGGAATCAACCTACCGTCTTGGAAAAAGCCTTGAGTTGTTTGGGGTTTTCCATGGGATTTCTTTTTCCAGAAACAATTGAATGGAGCTCAGTCCTGGAATTAGAGCTTCATTTAGTGAAAAGAGATGGCCAGTTGGGACCATGTCTCCCTCATTATTTAGAGAGTTCATTTGAATTGCCTTTCTGTAGTTTAGAGGTTTCTACTATCCTAGGTTTCCACACCAGCACTCAATGCCCCTCAATTCTAACTGTCTCTCCCCACACTCTATCCCTCAAGCCCATCTCTCCTCCCTCATGAACCTCCCATTCCTGTCTCTTCTGATGCCCCTAGTCCACCCATGAACTCTATTCTGTTTCCACTTCCCAGGGAGTTTTATATTCCCTCCTAGTACTTTTGTCTGTATCTAACCATTCTGGGTCTATGGATTATAGCTTGGATATCATTTATTTAATGACTAATATCCACATATAAATGAATACATGTCATGTTAATTTTTGGAGGGTCTGGGCTACCTCACTCAGGATTCTTTTCTAGTTCCAACCCTTTGTCTGAATTTTCATGATGCTGTTTTTTTTAAACATCCAAATAATACTCCATTGTATAAAGGTAACACATTTTACTCATCCTTCTGTTGAGGAACATGAAGTTTGTTTTCAATTCTGGCTTCTATGAATAGAGCAGGATGGAGCAGGATTGAACAAGAGCAGGATTAAGGGTCCTTTGGGTATATGCCCAAGAGTGTTATAGATGGGTCTGGAGAGAGGTGAATTCCTAATTTTCTAGGGACCTTCCACACTGATTTCCATAGTGGCTGTATAAGTTTGTACTTCACCCGCAATGGAGGAGTGTTACCCTTACTCCACATCCTCTCCAGCATGTGCTGTCACTTGTGTTATTGATCCTAACCATTCTGAAGGTATAAGATGGAAACCCCAAGTCATTATGATTAATATTTCCCAGATGACTAAAGCCATTGAATATTTCTTTAAATGTTTTTCAGCCATATGAGTTTGCTCTATTGAGAACTCTCTGTTGAGATCTGTATGCCATTTTTACATTGGATTATCTCTTTTTTTTTTTGTTTTGTTTTTCGAGACAGGGTTTCTCTGTGGCTTTGGAGCCTGTCCTGGAACTAGCTCTGTTTTATATCTAATTTCTTGAGTTCATTATATAGTTTGGATATTAGTCCTTTATTTGATGTAGAGGTGGTCATAATGTTTCCCATTTTGTAGCTGCCACTTTTTATCTAAGTGATGGTGAACTTCACATTGCAAAAGCTTTTTAGTTTCATGAGTTCCCAGTTTTAATTGTTGATCTTAGTGTCTGTGCTATTCTTGTTCTGTTCAGGAAGTCATCACAGGTGTCAATGACTTCGAATCTATTCCTCACTTTTTCTCTATTATGCTAAGTGTATCTGGTTTTATGTTAAGATTTTGATCCATCTGAAGTTGAGTTGTGTGCAGTGTGGTGAATTTGGACCTATTTGCATTCTCCTACATGCAGTCATCCGATTTGACCAGCACTATTTGTTGAGGATGCTGTCTTTTTTCCTAGTGTGTATTTCTGGCTTCTTTTGAAGGATGTTGTTTTTACTATGCTAATCCTACTGTTTCATCAGCAGAGGAGATCTTTCCATCTTCTCATGTTTTCTCCAATTCTTTCTGAAAGACTTGAAGTTTTTATTGTACAAGCCTTTCACTTGCTTGGTTAGAGTTACCCCAGGATATTTATATCATGTGAAGCTATTGCCAAAGGTGTTGTTTCCCTGAGTTCTTTCTCAGTGCGTTTTTCATTTGTATGTAGCAGGGCTACTGGTCTTGGTGAGTTAATTTTGTGTCCAGCTAAGTTGCTGAAAAGTGTTTATCAGCTATAGGAATTACCTAGTGGAAATTTTTGGGACACACACAATCAAATATATCATCTGATAATAAGTTTACTTTGACTTCTTCCTTTTCAATTTGGGTCCCCTTGGTCTCCTTCAGTTGTATTATTACTTTAGCCTAGACTTCAAGTATTCTACTGAATAGATGTGGAGATTTTAGACAACATTGTCTTGTTCTGAATTTTAGTGGAATTACTTTGAATTCCTCTCTCTTTAAGTTGATGTGGGCTGTAGGCATGCTGTAAACTGTCTTTGTTATGTGTAGGTGTGTCCCTTGTGTCTCTGTACTCTCCAGTACATTTATCATGAAGAGGCATTGGTTATTGTCAAAGTCTTTTCTGCATCTAATGAGATGAGCACGTGGTGTTTCTTTCAGTTTGTTTGTATTTATTAATGTTTCATATATTGGACCATCCTGCATCACTGGAATAAAACCTTTTTGATTAAGGTGGGTGATCTTTTTGATGTGTTCTTGGATTTGGTTTGCAAGTATTTTATAGAGTATTTTTGCCTTTATAAGGCAAGTTGGTCTTCGATTCTCTTTCTTTGTTGTTTGGCTATCAGAGTAACTATGGCCTCATAAAATGAAATGGCCAATATCGCTTGTGTTTCTATTTTGTGGAATAATTTGAGGAGTATTGACATAAACTCCTCTTTGAAAGTCTGATAGAATTCGGTGTTGAAACTCTCTGGGCTTGCTTTTTTTCTTTCTTTTTTCTTTTCAGGGGCCGGGAGGTTGAATATTGGGAGAATTTCTCTAGGGATAATAGGTCTCTTTAAATTCCTTATTTGATCTTGATTTCACTTTGGTAAGTAGCACCTATCAAGAAAATACCCATTTCATTTGGATTTTCCAATTTTGTGAAATACAAGTTTTTTAAGTATGTCCTCTAAATTCTCTGATTTCCTTGGTGTCTTTTATGTCTCACCTTTTGCTTCTGATTTCATTAACTTGGACAATCTCTGTCCACCTTTTCATTTAGATAAGGGTTTGTCAAGCATATTGATTTACTCTAAGAACTAATTCTTTGTTTCTTTCTTTTTTTTTTTTTGGTTTTTCGAGACAGGGTTTCTCTGTAGCTTTGGTGCCTGTCCCGGAACTAGCTCTTGTAGACCAGGCTGGCCTCGAACTCCCAGAGTTTCGCCTGCCTCTGTCTCCTGAGTGCTGGGTTTAAAGGTGTGCACTACCACCACCGGGCTCTTTGTTTCTTTGTATCGCCTTTTTGCTTCTATTTTATCGATTTCAATCTGGAGTTTGATTATTTTTTGCCATATGCTCCTTTGGGTGTGACTTCTTTTTGTTTTAGAGCATGGTCCTCACCCTTCCTAATAGTGTGACCCTTTTATTACATCAAGTTAGCTCCAGCATTTCTCGGTTTAGTTTTTGTCTGGATGACCTGTCTATTGATGTTTAATTCTCCCACTGTCAGTGTTTGAGGGTCAATATGTGATTTAAGCTGTAGTAGTTTTCTTTTACAAACTTGGGTGGTCTTGTATCTGGGGCATAGATGGTTAGAATTTAAATGTGCTCTTGGTAGATTTTTCCTCTGATGAACATGTAGTGTGTTTCCCTGTGTCTTCTGATTAGATTTAACTCTAATTTGTTAGATATTAAAATAGCCACAGCAGTCTGCTCCTCAGGTCCATTTGCTTGGAATGTCTTTTTTAGCTTCTTACCCTGAGGTAATGTCCTTGATGTTAGGGTGCTTTTCTTGGATGCAGCACAAGGATGGATCAATTTTTGCATCCATTCTGCTAGGTTTTTTTTTTCAGTTGGGAAATTGAGACCATTGATGTTGAGAGATATCAATGACCTTTGATTGTTGATTCCTGTTATTTCCTTGCTGTTATTGTTGTTGTTATTAGTGGCAGTGTTTGTTTGTGGCTTTCTACTTTTAATTTTGGTGGTTTGGATTATTTTATTCCCTGTGCTTTCATGTATGCAGGTAATATTTTCAGATTGGAGCTTTCTTTGAGCACTTTATTTAGGGATAAATATTTAGATAAATATTGTTCAAATTTTTTCTATCTATGGTGATCTTCAAAAGGTCTGCTGTTTATTTTAGTCTGGACTGTTATCTGGTTTCTTTTTCTTTCTTTCTTTTTTTTTTTAATCTGTAGCACTTCTATCTGGGCCCCTCTGGCTTTTAGTGTCTCCATTTAGAAGCCACGTGTAATGCTAGTAGGTTTACCTTTATATGTTGCTTGGTCTTTTTGTTTTGAAACTTTTAAAAATCTTTGCCTGGTCAATACATTAGTGTGTTAATGGGTCTTTTCTTTCTGGCCCAATCTATTTGGTGTTCTATATGATTCTTGTACCTTTATAGACATCTCCTTCAGATTAGGAAAATTTTCTTTATGATTTTGCTGAAAGTATTTTGTGGTCCTTTGAGCTGGGGTTCTTTTCCTTCTTCTAGTCCTTTTATTTTTAGATGTGGTTATTTCACAGTATTCCAGATTTGTAGGACTTTTTTTCTGTCATGAGTTTTTCAAACTTAACATTTTCTCTAACTAATATATCTATTTCTTCGATCACATCTTCAAGGCCTGAGAATCATTCTTTCACCTTGCTGGTGAAGCAGCCTGTGTAGTTCCTCTTCTCACTAATAAATTTTTTGTTTCCAGAATTCCCCCTTTTGGGTTGTCTTCCTTGTTTCTATTTCTATTTTCAGTTCTTAGACACTGTTTGTGTGTTCCTGGATTTCTTTAAGGAATTTAAAATTTCCTCTTTAAGGCCCTCTACCACCATCAGAAGGCAGTGTTAAGGTCTTTCCTTGGGCTGCAGCTATGTGGGATGCCCAAGGTCAGCTGTGGCAGGGCTGCTGGGCTCACGTGGATTCACATTGTCCTGGCTATTACTGATTGTGTTTTTATGCTGGCATCCAGGAATCTGGTTCTGTGGTGATTATAGGTCTAGGTGTCGATTTCTGGGTTTGTCTTTGTTGGGTGGATGTTTGGTTTCTGGGTTTCTGGGTTTTAGGTGAGCATGATGGCTGTGTGTTTCCTCATAGGAAGCTTTCTGTGGACCTGTTTCCCTGTCCTGCCCAGCTGGTGTGTCCCAGGGAATGCCTGCTGATGTTGGATCCTGGGATAATGGGATAAGTTGGGAGAAGGAGGATTGGAGGAGAAGATTTTTGTGATTCATTGGGGATGGGGTCAGGGAGGCAAGGGAGAACACACCAGGCATTCTGCTGCAGAGCTGGAGGTGAGATGGGGGCAGTGGGGGTGGATCTGGAGAATCAGAAGGAGAGACATGGATTCTCTGTCAGCTTACCTGCTTCCCTGGTCAGAGTGGCCCTTGGGTTAGTAAGGGGTGTCTTATGGGGAAGATCAGAGAAATCCAAAGAGATGGGGAGTGTGTGTAGGGAAGGCTGCAGCAAGGGTTCTGTTGCAGAGGTGGGGTGAGGACTGGGGTTTGGGTCTTGGGGAAGAGAGGGAGAGGTGAAGATCTGCAGTCAGCCTACCTGGATCCAGGGCAGGAGTGGCCTGTGGGTTAGCAGAGAGAGTGCAAATTGTTTTTCCTAGGGAACAACAACAAGAGCAAATGATATCATCTATGAACTGCCATGAGCTTGTAAGGTTTTGAAGCTAGGGAGGGATTTATCTGTGAGCACTGGGGAGATGAGGCATTTCCTGACACACTTGTCTGTTTGTATTAAATTTTCTTTGGCTTGTTAAACTCTAAGAGAGATAAAAATTACTAGCATTTTTTCCAAGAATCCATTCACGATGGACAAACTCCTGAACTAGAGGAAGGTCAGAGTTATAGCATCCATCAGTGTCTGTAGACCAGAGGGAGCTGTGCATGGTCACACAGCTTGATGGGTTCCAGATCTTCTTTTCCTTACTTGGCCATGCTGAGATTGTTGGCAGCCTGGAGCAGCTCAACTGCTGTGAATGACAGAGATTGGTTCTTCACTGGAATAATAGAATCTCAAATTAGTGTGTTGTTTAGTTGCCAGTATTTGGTAAGTTGTTACATAGAGAAGCTGCCTCTGGCCAAATTTAATTCAGTTGAATGGACTCTATGGGATGTAAACATAGAAACTTAGTGTTCAGGTTTCTTATCTTTTGGAGAAAGAAAGGCTCTAGAAACAGTTGTTTAGCTTTTAGTTGCCTCCCACCACCCTCACGCTAGGGGTGGAGCCCAGGGCTATGTGTTACCAAGGTAAGCAAGTTCTCTTCCAAAGAGCACATACCTCCAGATTCCCCCTTGTGCATTCTAGAGATGCTCTCCTGATGAGCACGTCTGTCCTCATCCCCTCACATAGGGATTTAAGGCAAGTGTTCTCCTGCTGAACCATGTCTCTTCTAGGAAATGTCTAGCCCTAGGTGCCAAAAGACTTCAGTGTCCCTGGCCTCAGCCCTGCTCCTAAATTGTTCATATGACTGTCCCAAGTGTAGGAAGGCAGGGATGTGGAAAATAAACTGAGACAAATCAACCATAGAGAGGTCTGGAGATTAAGACAGATTCCAATAAAGAGATGCACAGAGACACAAGGAATCTACAATAGGAGGAGATGTGCGGTAGGAATCAGAGCATGGACATGAGAGAGAAGAAGAAGGGTGAAGAACATATGTGATTGTGTAAGTCAGGAAGAGAGGAAGGAGAGAGAGAAGGGAAGGGGAGAAAGGCACAACTAGAATGAGACCAAGAAGCAGGAGGGAAGACACAAAAGGAAGACATGACAAGGTGTCCTTGGACAAAAAATCAGGAGGGACTGAGATACCATCTAGGGAGTTTAGAAAGACACAAATGGACGGAAGACATCAAAAGACTAATAATAGTGATATGTACAGACACAGGTTCAGGTAGGTTGCTATTGGCAGAAAGAAAAAAGTAAAGAGAGAGAGACAAAATGGGTTAGAGCCAAAGAGACATAAATGATGGCCCAAAAGACCAGCGTCAAGTATGGAAACTTTGTGTTAATAGTGAGATAAGCCATTAAAAGCTGCTCTGGAAAAACTAGTTCACAAAACCAGTATTAGGGAAACCATCTCAGAGACCTCTCCATGAATTTCTAAGCTCATACCACTTAAATTCTGGAAAGGTGGGGCCTAAGCTGGGACGGTGCTTTCCTTACATAGTCCTACACAAGCCTGTTTTCCCAGCAGTTGGAGGGCACAGTGGTTGCTGGGAATCCCTCCTTCACCTGGAGACTGAGGCAGCCAGTTGCAGAGTAAGAATCACTGAGGTACAGGTAGGTGGTGGAACCTCTGCCTGGAAGTTCAGGCTTCCTTGCTCTGTGCTGCATCATGCCCAAGGAGAAAAACCAACAAGGATTAATTATACCCCTGTGAATGTGGTGGGTGCCATAGATCTCGCATTATGTGCTTCTGCCCATTCTCTATTGTACGAACAATTGTATTTGAATCTCGATATGTACTTTCTGCTGTGTGTGACCTTGGACCATGAAAAGAAACCTGCAGTTCCTTTTATGGAGCCTACAATCAAATTACTCTCAGTAGTCCTGACTAGTCAGAATTTCCTTCCTCATTGTTAAAGTTCATTGATCTCAAGCTGAAGAAGAAATGGGAGCGGGAAGGGGGGGTGGGGATGAGAGACAGAGGGGACAGAGACAGGAGACAGACAGAAAGCTCTTGCAATATATTCCATCATCTTCCTGTCGTGATCTCCCAAGTGCTGTACTTGCAGGCATGTGCCTCCATGCCTGGCTCATATAGGACCCTCGATATCATCCAGTTGTTGATCTAAGAATCTTTGTAAACAGCACCTTCACCCTCAGGGCAGCCAAGGAGAGGAGGACCAATCTCCCCATATGAGAAAGGAGTGAACATTGAAGATGTTACATTATACATGTTTACACATACACATTTGTTCCTACTCTATTGTGTTCTTACAATTCTGAAACAAAGGACTCTGATAATAAACATAACCTAGAAATCTGTCAGAAATTACCATGTGTCATCTACCAACTATTTGTCTTGCATTTTATGATTGAATTATTGCATATATGTTTACATGCATATACATGTGCTCTATGGAGGGTATGTATATGTTTATGACAGAGGACAGACTATAGGGGTTTGTTCTATCCTTGCAACATGTGTGTCCAGGAGGTGAAGGCATGTCCTCAGCAGTGATGACAGATGCCTTCCATGCTAAGAAGTCACACCAGCCCTTACACCAATTGATTAAGGCTTTGTGAAACTCTTACTGGTCTCAGTTGAATTGTAGATTGAGGGTCAAAGTCATTCTTCTCCATTGCAATAGGAGAGTTGTCTGGGTTTAGGGAAGGGACAGCCTGAAGGCTGTATACTGCCCTGGGGCTCACATGGCTCATTCTCTGTGCTCACAGGAAAGCGCAATTGTCTTGGCGAAGGCATTGCCCGCAACGAACTGTTCCTTTTCTTCACCACCATCCTCCAGAACTTCTCTGTGTCCAGTCCTGTGGCTCCTAAGGACATTGATCTCAGGCCCAAGGAGAATGGCATTACCAAGGTGGCTCCAACATACCAGATCCGCTTCTTGGTCCGCTGACTGGGCTGAGATGGCCAAGTGTCCCCACTCCTGTTGAGAATGGCCCCATCTTTCTTCCTGCTGCCATCCAGGCTGTAGGTCACTGCTCATATCCTTCAATGTTACTGCAGCTTCTGCAAAGCTCTGAGGTGTGTTCTTCTGCCCTGAGAATGACACTGGAGAAATCAATCACTGTCTTTCTTGATGTGTGAACCGAGAGACTTCTGGAGGCCACATCTCATGCTGAGTCTGTTCCTTACTGCACCCAGCAACCACAGTTTCCATGTAGAGACTTCTGGTGCTCAATGAAACAATCTAATGAATTCCGGAGGTCATGTCAAAGGAAGAGCAAGTGGAAACTGAAGGTCAAAGTGTCAGATCACAAGGAGGAAATCTCTATGATGGGCTATTCTTGTTTTATGCAAGACTATGAGAACACAGACTCTGCAATATCTTTTGATTCCACTTTGCTTTTACATGTTTGCTGCTAAAATCTTTCCTTGGTATCTGGTTTTCCCTGGTGTGAGTAGATGTGGGGAGAACCCCCTGCCTGTAACATAGTGTGTTTCTCTCATGAAAACAACCTGATCTACTGGGCAATTTTACCTGTGGATAATGAGCACAAGGAAGTAATACACAGTCTGTGCCTATGAGCTCCCCCTAAGGGACTCCTGCAGATCACAGCTCAAGTAAAGAAAAGCAATGAGCCAGCTGTCCCAAATTCTTGAATTTTAATGCTGAGAAATCTATCACAGACTTTGGTGTGCACCATTAGTCGAAACAAAGCTTCAAAATAACTTTATATTAGACAAGATACCTTGCTAATGGTCTTTTTAAGATTAACTACCCCAGAAAAGCAATCTAAAATTCACAAGACACATAGCTGAGCTGCCCATTCATTTAGGATAGAGTCAAAAGTACAAAACAGCCCAATCATTGCCGACTGTCAGGTGATTACATCATTGCACCCGCTCCTGACATCAAATTGCTGATATGGGTATGCACCATGAAGACTCGAGTTCAGCTGGCTGATTGTTTTTTACATATGTAAGTGTTGGGTCCTGGTATTGCATATAACAGTGAGTAGAACACCAAAGTTTAGGAACAGAAGCAACTTTATTCAGGGGCTCCATTGAGGAAGGAAATTCTGACTAGTCAGGACTACTGAGAGTACTCTGAATTTGTAGAACCCTAAAGGGAACTGCAGGGGTTTTTTTTTTGTCCAAGATCAAACGCATAATGGTGCCACAGGTTCCTGTGAGTGCAGACTGGGGTGAAGCCAGGAAATTTATGCTTTCTCTGCAATGTTCTCTTGATCCTGAACTTGCAGATTTATGACACGCCAGTCACCTTGGAGATCCAAAGAGAATCTGGAATTTATGACTTATGATAACAGGTTATTAGTTCAATATGTTTACATAGTTGTGGGTTAGTTTGAATAGCTCTTCCCTTGCCAGGGAGAAATGAAATGTAACCCTTGGTGACTCCTGCATTACCTGAAAGATTTTGTTGGGGTGTGTAAGCAGTTGGAGAGAGAGAGAGAGAGAGAGAGAGAGAGAGAGAGAGAGAGAGA
>JABTXL010008264.1:12243-41567 GCA_025134845.1 Neodon shergylaensis
AGAGAGAGAGAATTAGAGAGAGAGAATTAGAGAGAGAGAATTAGAGAGAGAGAATTAGAGAACAACATGAGAAGAGAATGAAAAATCAAACTATCCGAACAGTGTGAGTGTTTTTTCCCTAACCCTCAGACTGAAAAGTCTTAGCTTCATGGATTCTGGAGATTTCCCTTCAAATCCTGTGCTGTCTGAAGGCTAGCCCACAAGACTGGAACAAATGCATTCTATATATGGTCTTAATTCTATGTCTGTGGACTTGCCTAATGTGTGTGGTTCATGTAGACAGAATTACATAGCTGTGATCTTTTGTGTCTGGCATCTTTTACTTCACACATTATTATCTAGGTTCCTGTGCTTTGCAGACGAGGTCACATCATCCAAGGGCTTTAGATTAGACCAGATGCATTGCTTTAGGCTTTAGGCTTGTCTCATGATTTTTCTCAGCAAAAGCACAATACCTTCTTTCATGCATTCTGCCAGCAAAAGTGGTCCAAATTTAGGGGGGGTCTTCTTGCTTCCAATAAACTAATAAAAAAAAATTCCTCACTGGATGCCAGCAGCCTGGGTTTTATTTGATGCCTGAAACAGTCAAGTTAACACTCAAGTGCAGCCACCACAGTGCCCAGTCCTCTGACCTCCTGGCTATTCTTACATGTGACCTCTTGGTTGTCTAGTAACTAAGGTTCTCCTCAGAAGGGCTTCTTGCTGCAAACTCCATCACATCCATGACAGGTTTGTGAAGGGACAACCTGTTGCCTTGTTTCTTGCTCCATCGTGAGAACCTCAAAGAGCAGGTGGCTGATGCCAGGTGTTTAATACAGTGGAACAGTAGCCAGCAAGTAAATAAACCACTCGATAAAGTGACACAGTGAGTAACTCCTTAAACTTGCCCCGTGTGCAGCCGGACTTTGTCTGCCTAATCTCTGTCAGGCTCTTATGATGACCACAAGAAATCCTTGTCCCCATAGTGTCCGGGATGAGCCCAGTTCTGTGACTCATCTGTGTTTGCTGTCTTCCACCTTCTGACATATGTGTCTGGGAGCGACCCTTTGAGTGGTGTCCCCTGAGAATGAGCCTTTATACAACACACTGCTGAGACAAATAGGTGCTCATGTGAAGGTCATTTATTTAACATCATCACCTAGGAAGATGTCTCTGTGTGGCCATTGGCCAATCAGCAGGCAGCTCTCAAATCACCTGGATGGAACTAAATTTCCTTTGTCTCACCAAGCTCCCTGTAGCCTAGGGAGAGTTACCAGAATTTTGCCAAGGGAGATTCCTGGCACACCCTCCTCCACCAACAGCAGAAATAGGACAACAAAGCAGCCAACCCATCAAGAACAACAGGAGAATGTGCATCAAGCCAAGGAAGGGCCATGGTGTTCTGTCTTCTCCTGGATCTTGCCAGGATGGACCTAGGGTCACTCCAGCTCAAGGGCTGTCTCTGTCCTAGACAATGGTTTCTGCCTTTGCTGGAGAACCTTTTTAAACAGACCTGATGACCTTTCTCAAATCCTTCCAAGGGGTGAGATATGGAGGAGGTCAGGGTGAGGAGGCAGGAGGTGGAGAAAGGAAGTGGTGCTCACAGGCAGCAAAGAGTTGCAAGTCCATGGTTCAACAGGCATCTCCAGATCAGTTTGGGAATTCTCTTGTTCCAGCCATGCTGTGGTACTAGAAAACTTCTAGAATTCTTTTGACAAGGAACAGAGGGAAGGTTGGTAGGGACATAGGTTCTGGTAGACATACTGTGTTCTGCATCATGGAGAGCAGCATTTCATGTGTGAAGTCTGTGAAACTCATAATTTCCAAAGTTGGAAGGTTCTCAGAAAATCTGGGACAAGAGCACTCAGGAAAGCTTATATGAGAGATGGTCACGTGAAACCACAGAACTCAGGATAGGGTTCTATCCTGATGAGACCCAGACAACCTAATACCGGGCAGTGTGATCCAGTGAGAGGAAGGACCCATTACTAGAGTCAGCTTTGATGTTTGTGCTTTGACTCTGCAGCTGAGAAGAAATATGGAGATACTGTCATAGTCTACATGGGCCTCAGCCTGTTCTTGCCCTGGGTGGACATGAAGTGATATGAAACCTCCTAGAGGATCAGGGTGGGGCTTTCTGTGTATTGGGGACATGACCATTATTGATCCATCTTCCAAGAAGTGGTGAATGGGGGATGATCCTTCAGGTAGGGTAGGGAAGTTCCCACCCAACACTACTCTTAGGTATGATTTTTTTATTAGTTTATCTTTTGGCCAAAGAAAGGCTTGAAACTTCTTCAAGGTGTTTTGTCTAATCTCCATGAAGAACTTGGTACCATGTGGAACATGAAGGATGGAATCAGGGTGGAGGCTTGGGGTCTGGGGGTGGAGGTTTGGAAAACCTGGGCAGAGGTCCAGGGCTGTGTGAAGGAGGCCAACACAATAGAGTCACAGAGGTGGAGAGTGTGGTGGCTAAAGATCCTGATAGAGTGGTGTAGAGACTGGTTCTGGGCATTGAGACAGGACAGGGGATGGAAAACTAAAGATCCAAGGACACATTTTGAGGTAGAACTTTCAGAGAAAAAAATTACTGAATTGACGTATATGGTACTAAAATTAGGCATCAGAGACACAAAGTATCCTGGTGGGGAGGACAGGTGGATGTGAGAGTAACAGGTGTGGAGGTTTGAATGAGAATAACCCCCATGGCTCAGATCTTTGAATTCTTGGTCCCCAGTTGGTGGAAATATTTGGGACAGGTTAGGAGGTGTGGCCTTGTTGGAAGAGATGTGTCACTAGGGATGGTTTGAGGTTTCCAAAGCCCATGCCTTTCCCAGATAGCGCTCTGTCTACCTCCTACACAGATGAGATGTAAGCTCTCAGCTACTGCTTCAGCACCATGACTGTCCACCTGCTCTCAGGATCGTGACATGATGGTCATGGCCTCACCTCTGAAACTGTAAGCCCCAGTGAACCCTTTTTCTTCTTGGCTGTGCTGGTCATGGTGGTTTACCAGTGCAATGGAACAGTAACTAAGACAAAGGGCATGAAGGGAGGACAGACTCTTAAAGAGAGATCAGAGATGAGAGCAGAGAAAGCAGATGCACAAGGACCATGGCAGACATCTGAAGACTAATTGACACAGCAACACATCAGAAATACAGGCGAACCAGGGATGGAACCAGCCATGTGAGAGTCAGTCAGAGGGGCAATGTAGGTGACACCTAGACCTCTGTGATGTGTTTCTTGTTTCCAAGGGCCTTTGTCTGAGTCCATATTTCTCTTTGGTATGGCAGCCAGGCTCTCAAGCAATAGGCCACAACTGAAGTAGTCATGTACCCTTCCAGAAAGGCTGTTGCTACCCTAACAAAGGGTCAGGATGTTGTTTTGTCCCTTTCTTTGCAAGAGTGTGCACCCAGCTGCATGAAGTCCTGGGTCTGAGCCTGGGCATCACATGAAGAGATTGTACTGGGACAATCTTGTCATCCTATGATTTGGGAGGTTGAGGAAGGAGCCCAGGATTTGAAGGTTATCCTCTGTGCTTTACATGGAGGCCAGCCTGGAACCCAAGAAACTCTATAGGAAAGAATAAACAAAATCCATCTTTTTCTTAACAAAATACATTGTCTACTTGTTTACAGAAGTCTCAGATAGCATTTATGGTTCTGGTTTGCCACTTACTACTCCTGGCTCTTAACTCTGAGAAAATATTTTATGTACTTGAGAATTTGGTGCATTTATGTTTATGCAGTTTCCACCTATACCGTGTATATGCTCCTGCCCATTGAAGGTCAGAAGAGAGTATTGGATCCCTTGAAACTGGAGTTACAATGTTGGGAGGGGAACAGCAAACAGCTTTGGAATTCATGGGATGAAACCTGGCAGTCAACATAAACAGGCTGTGTGAGTCTTGGAGAAGCAGAGTCCTAGGACTGTGTGTCTTGAGGACCTCATGCTGTTATTGAGCATAGCTCTGCTTATTGCCCTCATGGTCACCATTTCCCTCATAATCTATGGGTTGCATGAAATCTCTCAGGCACTTTCTAGCCCCTCACTGAGCAGTGTTACTGGTTCTTACAATAATAATTATTAACTTTTTCCAAGCATTGCTGCTGGAGCAGATGAATGATTCAACCAGCACCCTTGGAAAGATTTTAAACATATAGATTGTTGGTAAAGTAAGGTTAAGATTGTTTGGCTTATTCAATGGAAGAATGGATGAAGAAAGTATGGAATATGTACATATTAGAGTACTACTCAGCAGTAAAAAAAACAATGACTTCTTGAATTTTGCATGCAAATGGATGGAAATAGAAAACACTATCTTGAGTGAGGTAAGCCAGACCCAAAAAGAGGAACATGGGATGTACTCACTCATATTTGGTTTCTAGCCATAAATAAAGGACATTGAGCCTATAATTCAAGATCCTAGAGAAGCTAAAAAGAAGATGAACCCAAAGAAAAACATATAGACATCCTCCTGGATATTAACCTTCATCAGGCAATGAAAGGAGACAGAGACAGAGTTCCACATTGGAGCACCAGACTACAACCCCAAGGTCCAAATCAGGAGCAGAAGGAGAGAGAGCACGAGCAAGGAACTCAGGGCCATCAGGGGTGCACCCACACACTGAGACAATGGGGATGTTCTTTCGGGAACTCACCAAGGCCAGCTGGCCTGAGTCTGAAAAAGCATGGGATAAAACCGGACTCACTGAACATAGTGGACAATGAGTACTGCTGAGAAGTCAAGAACAATGGCACTGGGTTTTGATCCTACTGCATGTACTGGCTTTGTGGGAGCCTACGCTGTTTGGATGTTCACCTTACTAGACCTGGAAGGAGGTGGGAGGTCCTTGGACTCCCCACAGGGCAGGGAACCCAGTTTGGTCTTTGGGCTGATGAGAGAGAGGGAGTTGATTGGGGGAGGGGGAGGGGTGTGGGAGGCGGTGGTGGGGAAGAGACAGAAATCTTTAATAAATAAATAATAATAATAAAATTAAAAAAAAGATTGTTTGGCTTAAGGCTTCACTCCAGCCTCTGTGATCCCCATACCCAAAAAGTCTCGAATGTTTGGGTGGAAAGCTCCATTCCAAGCCTGCTCCCCTAGGAGTTGCCTCAGTCCAGACCTCCACCTCCGAGAAAGCCCACCAAACAGTGACCCCTCATCAAAGATGCTCAAGACTTTTAAGAATATTCCTAAAAAATGAGCCTCTCCACTGAAGCAAATAATCTCAATAAGACAAAATCAGACCGAATTAAAAGATTTAATTCGGTTTAATTAGACATCTGTACTCTTGGGTGGCCTGAGGGGAGAATGGAAAGCCTACAAACCACCTAAGAGGAAGAGGGAAGACCATGCATATGTTTTCTGTTTTATAGCCTGTTGGAGTGGTCTTGAGCTTTCCTTGGGAGGGGTCAAGGTTTGGTGGGCTCAGGGGAGGGTGCTTCCAGAGATGGATGCCAGTGGCTGAGATTACATTCCAGACCTTTGAAATAAGAGATGACAGGAAGCTGAGGTGATATTTATGACCATAATTTTAGGCTCTCTTTGGATAAAGAGGAATTGACTTAAGTCTGAATACTTCCTGTGAATGGGTGGGTTATGTGGGGGATGGGAGACCTGTTTTTTGGTGGGTTCATGCTCAGTGAGAGGAGTGGCTGGAGAGACATCCTGTTCACTGTCATCCCAGAGATGCCAGGCATCTGTTCCTTGAGGGAGATGAGAAGGCAGGTGACTAGGAGTAAAAATATTATTATTACCCGTCTTGTTTGTATCACCAAAGAAGAGTGTGCCAGGATGAGGAGCAGACAGGCCCTTCTTTGTGGCATCTTGAAAATCCAGAGATTGGAAGGTCGTAACTGATGGACAGACCTGAGTAGGTGCCCACTTAAGCCTGGAGAGATGGTACCAGCATGGGTTTCACAAGAGCTTGGCAGCCGAGGGGGTGGTGAGCATTACCATGTGAGGTGCTGTCTGTCGAGGTTCAAGAGAACTAGGAGCTAGCTGTTTGGGGAGTACTCTGTCCCTTAGTTAGAACCGGGCAGGTTTAAGGACATTAGGGACCACTGCTGTAGGGGCAGGGAGACAACTGTCAGCATATGATAGGAGAAGGGACCTCAAAATGGAGAGGTAGGGGACATAGCCTGCCCGTGGAGGAGTTTTGAGTGGGAGGTGATGGTTAAGTAGAAAGGGGCTGCCATAAAGCATCTCAGAAGGGCTCCGGCCCATAGGGGAACATGGGGTAGCCATGAGGCAAGTGAGGGCAATGGGGAGAAAAAGGGACAAGAGCTTGATTAGCTGTTGTTTGATGAGTCCATTGGCCCTCCCCACCTTTCCCAAGGATTATGGATGGTAGGGGATGTGGGATTTCCAGGATATGTTGAAAGCTTCTGACACAAGCTCTATGAACTTGGAAGTAAAGCCTGGCCCATTGTCCATCTGGATGGTCCATGGCACTGAGGAATGATGTGGTCCAGGAGTACCTGAGCTACCACATCTGCCATTTTTCCGGAGGCCAGAAATACTTCTATCCATTCTGTAAAAGTATCTAAAAGTGTTAGGAGATAATGGAGTTTCTTATGAGTAGGCATATGGGTAAAATCAACCTGCCAATAGTCACCCAGTTGGGTGTTCACAAAGCTTGTGTAGAGACTGATGTATGTGGAGAGCCCCCTGTGGGTTCGCCTGGGCACAAGCCTACCAGGAATAGCGAACCTGTGAAATATGATCTCGGAGATTGATGGCTCCAAGAAGAGGGGCTCCCAGAAGTGGAACAGTGCTTTGTGGCCTATGTGTAAGTTCTGGTGGATGTCTGAAATGATCAATGATGCTTGGTCTTGAGGAAGGATGAAATGTGTAATTAAATAGATCCATCCATCCTTTGTTTTTGTCCCCTCACTTTTATGAGCTCATCCATCTCTTTTGATTGGTAACAGGACTGACAGGAGGGAGTAAAGAACAACATATGTTCTGTGGAATCAGAGGAGCTGGAGGCCCACACCGGGGCCACTGAGTCAGCCTTGCCATTACCTAAGGCCACTGGGTCCTTGGAGGATTGGTGTCCCCAATAGTGAATAATGGCTACTTCTGCAGGGAGCTGGAGGGCCTCCAAGAGGTTGGTTATAAGGGGTCTGTAAACTATGGGAGTACCCTTGGTTGTAAGGAACCCCCTTTTCTTCCAGAGTGCAGAATGAGTATGGCCTATTAAGAGGACATATTTAGAGTCAGTATAGCTATTAGCCCATTGTCCCTTGGCTATTTGGAGTGCCCTAGTCAAGGCAATTATTTTGGCCTTTTGTGAGGAGGATCCCATTGGCAGGTGGTTGGCTTCAACTGCGTTACTGGAAGTGACCACTGCATAAGCTGCCTGGCAGTTTCCTGATTTGTCTATGAGGAAACTTCCATGAACAATAGGGTGAGTTGGGAATCTGTAAGTGGCTGGTATAGACAACCTGGCCGTGGTGAGGTTAAAGCCTCTACAGGCTCTGGGCAAGAGTAAGAGAAGGTACCATTGGGGGAGGAAACAGGAAGGAGAGTTGTGGGGTTTAGGGCAGGGCTGGAGGCCAAAGTAATTTGGAGGTTTTCTAGAAACAGTAAGTGAAAAACCTGGACTCGCGAAGGCCCAAGCAGAGAGAGAGAGGAGTGTCTCAGATGGTCTGAGAAGCGGTGGGTGGAATATACCATGATTGGCCTGGTCAAGGTGATCTTGAGAGCTTTCCGAGTGAGTTCAGCTGCTGCTGCCAGGATTCTCAGGCATGGTTGCCATTAATAGAAGGTGAGGTTCAACTGTTTGGATAAAAAGGCAGCAGCCAGATTCGAATGCCCAACCTGTTATGTTAGAACTCTCATGGCCTCTCTTCTCATCTGAATAGAGATGATAACCTTCATGGCTTCTAGAAGACCAAGAGCTGTTGAAATAGGGGCAGCCGGGGCTGCGTCCCCAGCACCCCAGCCGCCTGCTAGCTTATGCCCCGAAATAATTACACGAAAACTGTATTCATTTAAATACTGCTTGGCCCATTTCTATCTAGCCTTTTCTCAGCTAACTCTCGCACCTGGACTAGCCCATTTCTAATAATGTGTGTAAGCACCCCAAGGTGCGCTTACCGGGAAGATTCTAGTCTACGTCCATCCTGAATTGGAGCTTCATCTGCGTGTGTCTCAGAGAGGAGCTAACACGTCTACCCGGGAGCGCGGAGCATGACGTCTCTGAGCTCACTTCCTCTTCCTCCCAGCATTACATTCTGTTTATTCCTCCCACCTATGTTTTAACCTACGAGGGCCAAGCAGTTCCTTTATTACTTAACCAATGAAATCAACAGATTGATATATGACACTCCCACATCACTTCCCCTTTTTCTGTTTAAACAAAAAAGGAAAGGCTTTAACTTTAACATGGCAAAATTACATATAGCAAAATGGTTATCAAGTAAAAATTACAATAATCTTTATCATAACTAAGGAAAAGTATAGATATAACTAGCTATTCTTAACTCCATCAAAGACTCCAGAAAGATACAATATTACCTAAGCAAACAAGAAAAAAGCAAGTGTTAAACTCTAGAAATGACATAGACATCTTGCTGCCTGGACAGTCACCCAAAGTTCCTCTGTACCGTTGGGGCATCCATCTTCGGCCTACAGGCCCATAGTTTCCAGCAGACATTTCCACAAAGCAGGAAATTTCAAAGGCAGTCACTATCTGCTTGTCCTGCAGAATGTCTCGCAGACTCCTTCATGAATCAGGAACCCCGAAAGATCATCTCACCTTTAGGCAAGTTCAGTAGTCCTCTCTCTGCGGGTTCTCTGTGTCCAGTTTACGCAATAGTCCAGGCAAGAGCAGTTTTCTTGCCCAAATGGCTATCAAACTCCATAAGGATCCTCTTCGATGCCCATCTTCCTCTTGAAGTAGATTGGTGCTGCCAGGAGCAGAGTGTCTCATTGTCATGAAAAGTCCTAAGTTATTAAAACATTTAAAATGCCATATTCTATAATCCTTGAAAGATATGAAGAATGCCTATCTAAAATATATCTATGTACATCTAGAAAATCTTAACTAACATGCTACAAGCTTGACTATTATTGATTATCCATTAACAACCTATATATTATACTTTTAAATGAACTATACAATCACAATACCTTAATCAATATCAGAAATATATATACATATAACAAAATTGACCTTAAATTTAAATCACTAAAGCAAAATCCATATCAATGCAAATTATATCTATATCATATCCCCCTTTAAATGTAAAAGCACATTTATAAACAATATTTGGGAACATGGGCGCAGTTTTTTCTCTCCAAACTGCTTCCTGCTGAATGGGGGCGTCGTTAATTAGGTCTTTCATGGTATAACCTGTGTGCTAGTTTCATCTCAGTTGGCAGTTGAGCGAAGCAATTTTCTGAAGATGTTTTACAGCAAGCCTTCAGGAGGGCGTGGTCCACCATACCGTATCGGAATAGAAGAAATGAACAGGGTCTCATCCTCTGTGAAAACAAAATAAGAAACTCCTTTCCAAAGCATCATGTCTTTAGATCCAAATTTCAAAGTCAAGGCATTTTGAAATCTATGTTGGATTAGTTCAGCAGCATTTATAAACAAATATCTTTTAGCATCTGTTGTTCTTTTCTCAGCATTTAAACAATTCAAACAGAGCATAATAGCATACAGTATCAAGATTCTCTGTGTATTTTCCATCTTTGTGCGTTTTATTTTAACCTCTATTTCATTTATTTTTTTTTACTTTTATTTTATATTCTCTGTATCTTTGTCCTGGAATAACTCTGTAGACCAGGCTATCCTTGAACTCTCAGAGATCCGCCTGTCTCTGCCTCCCAGGCATTGGGATTAAAGGTGTATGTTACTACACCTTGAACTCACAGAGATCTGTTTGTCTCTGCCTTCTAGGCACTGGGATTAAAGGCGTGTGCTACCACACCTTGAAGTCACAGAGGTCAATCTCCCTCTGCCTCCCAAGTGTTGGGATTAAAGGTGTGTACTACCACACCCAACTACTTTCTTTCTTTCCTTTTTTTAATTTTAAAAACTTTTAACTTTTAGCTTGCATATATTTTTAACACATTGTAAATCATTTAAAATTTTTCTTTTGTTTTTGAATCTCTCTTTACCATATATCTCTCTTTTTCTGACCACACAAGCCTTTAATTTACCAGGCAATATCAGTAGGACTAAAGCTGTGGCTTTGCCGGCTGGATCCAGTCCATTCCTTAGCTTTCCAGCCTCATGGCTGAGGCACTGGCTGTAGCCATGTTTACTGCCACAACTCTATGGCATTTCAAGGTCCCTGCCAGCAAGCGAGCTTCAGCAGCCTGTGCTTGCAAACGGCATGAACCGCCTGCATAAAAGAGTCAGAGTTTGCCCTGGCAGGACAGCCCAGAAAGCCGGCATTTTTAAACGGCGCAGCTTTTTTCCTGCTACAGCTGAAAACCGAAAAGCATGCGTTCAACTTTTCATCAACATTGTTTAAGTGTTTTGTGGCAGGACCTCTTAATGAGCTGCAGGGATTTGCAGCTAAAGCTGAGTCAGGAAGCCTCTCTTAATGAGAGCGCTTGCTTGCTTCTAGCAAGCAGAGCAGACCCAAGAAACTGCTGCTACCAAGAAACCAGGTGCAATGCTTTCATTTTGTTCTAGAATTACTTCCCAAGCTATCTCAGGCTTTATGTGGATACAGTTGTCCACGTGGGCGCCATTTGTTGAAATAGGGGCGGCCGGGGCTGCGTCCCCAGCACCCCAGCCGCCTGCTAGCTTATGCC
Source organism: Neodon shergylaensis (assembly GCA_025134845.1). Taxonomy (NCBI): domain Eukaryota; kingdom Metazoa; phylum Chordata; class Mammalia; order Rodentia; family Cricetidae; genus Neodon; species Neodon shergylaensis. The sequence goes on from JABTXL010008264.1 coordinate 23,009, forward strand.
CCGAAATAATTGCACGAAAACTGTATTCATTTAAATACTGCTTGGCCCATTTCTATCTAGCCTTTTCTCGGCTAACTCTCGCACCTGGACTAGCCCATTTCTAATAATGTGTGTAAGCACCCCAAGGTGCGCTTACCGGGAAGATTCTAGTCTACGTCCATCCTGAATTGGAGCTTCATCTGCGTGTGTCTCAGAGAGGAGCTAACACGTCTACCCGGGAGCGCGGAGCATGGCGTCTCTGAGCTCACTTCCTCTTCCTCCCAGCATTACATTCTGTTTACTCCTCCCACCTATGTTTTAACCTACGAGGGCCAAGCAGTTCCTTTATTACTTAACCAATGAAATCAACAGATTGATATATGACACTCCCACATCAAAGAGCAGGGACTGTTAGAAGGACATCTCACAGTAGAGAGAAGTGGTGGTGGATGATGTCCTGGTGGCTGAGAGTCCCCGTGGGGTCTCTCTGGCTGCCTGATACAGAGGCTTGGCTGTAATGGCAAAGTTAGGGATCCAATGGTGGAAGATCCCTAGCAGGCCCACAATGAGAGGATTTGAGTCCCTGTGGTTTGGGGCTGTAAATCCCGCAGGGCCTGGACCCTGCCAGAGGTGAGAGTCTTAGACCCTGGGCTAAGTTGAACACCCAAATATACCACTGTAGGAGAGCACAGCTGAGCCTTAGTTGGTGAGACTTGGTATACCAGGGATCCGAGGAAGTTCAGGAGTGCAGAGGTGGCCTGTTGGGGCAAAGACAATGTAGGAATGCAGAGAAGATCATCAACATACTGGAGGACTGTGCTGGAACCTGGGTCAAAGTTTGAGAAATCTTAAGCCAGAGCTGGGCCAAAGAAATGGGGGCTGTCCCAAAAACCCTGAGGGAGAACAGTCCATGTAAGCTGTCTGAAGGATAGAAGTCATGTCAGGTTAGATCGTAAGCATGGGTCAGATAGTGAAACTCCTTAATATGAACAGAAGGATTAGCAGAGAAGAAATCCAACAGCTTCTCTATTTCAGAGAGATCTGGTAGGGAGAAGGGAAGGAAGACTTTAATAATACCATTTGGCTATTGCTTCCTCCAAGAGAAGGCAGAGAAGTACAGGGTTATGCTGAGATCTGGTGAGAGAGGAGATGAGGGATGATTAGGAGGGGTTAGTCCAGTGTACAGAGGGGATCCAAGAAATAGTTGAGGTGTGGGGGGTAGATAGAGGCAGCAGGAGTGAGGGGAGGTGAGTAAGGTGGGTAGGGAGAGAGTTAGCCTTGAACTTCTGGTTTGGCTGGGGAGGGAGTAGGTAGAGATGGGTAAGGGGGGGAATGTGGAGAATGTTGTTCCACAGGCAGGGGTTAGATAGTAAGGGGTCAAGGGAGTGGGGGAGGGACCAGTGTATCAGGTTGCATAGTCATGGCAGAGCTTTTAGAGTTCCAATTCCCAAATGGTAGGCAATCTGGAGGCACTGTGACTCTGGCTACCAGAATCAGTTCTGCCAGACACTGGCTACTGAGAAAGGAGTGAGGGCGCAGTGCCCAGATTCATGAACATATCAGAGTTCTGTTCATTTATCCCCACAGTGGCAATAATTTTCTAGGTCCTGGAGGATGGAAAACTCAAGAGTTCCCTCTGGTGTCCATTGCATCCCATTGTCAAGGTTGTATTGAGGCCAAATCTAGGGCATAAAGAAATTACCCTTTCTGGACAGTGGCAATTTATAAAAATTTTGTAGGAGGCAGCCCAGGGGTGATAACAGATCTGGCTTGAATTGCAAGAACCGAGTTTAAAAGTCTATGTCCAATTGTGGGGCTCAAGTCTGTCACAGTGCGTCTAGTGGTACAATCTTGAGCTAAAATGGGGCTGTGAAAATTGAATGGTATGCGTCCCTCACCATGCAATCTTCACTTCACCTAAGCCTGGCTTAGCCGCTTGGGTAAGACTTTGGCCAGGATTGCGACTTCAACGGAAAACCCGAAAATCATTGACAAAATTAGATGTGCATGTATCCCAAAGCCCCCCATTGGCATAGAGCAAAACCAAGGGGGAACTTAAGGAGACAAAGCCTATCTAGCTTGGAAGCCGATTTTAGCTTGGCAGAGAGCACTCCCTATAAAAGCATTTTCCTACATGTGGCCTTGAGATCCTGAGGAAAACACCTCCCCCCACCCCCGGCGGGACCTCCAAAATGTTAGGAATATTCCTAAAAACGAGCTTCTCTGCCAACACATATAATCCCAATCAGACCGAATCAGACCACGTTAAAAGATGTCCAGGTTTAATTGGACACCTGTGCTCTCGGGTGGCCCTAGGGGGAACAGAAAACCAACAGGACTACTGAAGAGGAAAAGGGAAGAACCCTCCCGTGGGGTATTTAAACTGCCCCCCTCCCCACCCTGAGAACAAACGTGGCTTTCCAGTCTTTTTTTTTTAATTTTTTATTGAGAAAAAGAAAAAAAAAGTTTCTGCCTCCTCCCAGCCTCCTATTTCCCTCCCCCTCCTCCCAGCCTTCTCCCCCTCCTCCCACTCCCCTCCCCCTCCCTCTCCAGCCCAAAGAGCAGTCAGGGTTCCCTGCCCTGTGGAAAGTCCAAGGTCCTCCCCCCTCCGTCCATGTCTAGGAAGGTGAACATCCAAACTGGCTAGGCTCCCACAAAGCCAGAACATGAAGTAGGATCAAAACCCCATGCCATTGTCCCTGGCTTCTCATCAGCCCTCATTGTTTACCATGTTCAGAGAGTCCGGTTTTATCCCATGCTTAATGAGAAGCTTCTGTAAAGCAAAGGACACTGTCACTAAGACAAAAAAGCAACCTACTGACTGGGAGAAGATCTTCACCAACCTCGCAACAGTCAAAGGTCTGATCTCCAAAATATATAGAGAACTCAAGAAACTAGACTTGCTAATTAACCCAATTAAAAAATGGGGCACTGAACTGAACAGAGAATTCTTTTTTTTTTTTTTTTGGTTTTTCGAGACAGGGTTTCTCTGTGGCTTTGGAGCCTGTCCTGGCACTAGCTTTGTAGACCAGGCTGGTCTCGAACTCACAGAGATCCGCCTACCTCTGCCTCCCGAGTGCTGGGATTAAAGGCGTGCGCCACCATCGCCCGGCTGAACAGAGAATTCTTAACAGAAGAAGTTCAAATGACCAAAAGACACTTAAGGTCATGCTCAACCTCCTTAGCGATCAGGGAAATGCAAATCAAAACAACTTTGAGATATCATCTTACACCTGTCAGATGGCTAAAATCAAAAACACCAATGATAGCCTTTGCTGGAGAGTTTGTGGAGTAACGGGCACACTCATCCATTGCTGGTGGGAATGCAAACTTGTGCAACCACTTTGGAAATCAGTGTGGCGGTTTCTCAGGAAATTCAGGATCAATCTACCCCTGGACCAAGCAATACCACTCTTGGGAATATACCCAAGAGATGCCCTATCATATGACAAAAGCATTTGTTCAACTATGTTCATAGCAGCATTATTTGTAATAGCCAGAACCTGGAAACAACCTAGATGTCCTTCAATGGAAGAATGGATAAAGAAAGTGTGGAATATATAAACATTAGAGTGCTACTCTGCCATAAAAAACAATGACTTTGCGAATGCATGCAAATGGATGGAAATAGAAAACACTATCCTGAGTGAGGTATCCCAGACCCAAAAAGATGAACATGGGATGTACTCACTCATAATTGGTTTCTAGCCATAAATAAAGGACATTGAGCATATAATTTGTGATCCTAGAGAAGCTAAATAAGAAGGTGAACCCAAAGAAAAACATATAGTCATCAGCCTGGATATGGGAAGTAGACAAGATTGCCGGGCAAAAACTGGGAACTTGGGGGTGAGGTGGCATGGGGCTAAGGGAAAATGGGGTGAGAAACGTGAGAAGGGGAGAATGGGGGGAGCTTGGGGTAATGGGATGGTTGGGATAAAGGAAGGGTGGACACGGGGGCAGAGAAATATATATCCTAATTAAGGGAGCCATCTTAGGGTTGGCAAGAGACTTGACTCTAGAGGGGCTCGCAGGTGTCCAGGGAGATGTCCCGAGAGTACCTGGAGCAACTGAGGAGAGGGAACCTGAAATGACTCTATCCTATAGCCATACTGATGAATATCTTGCATATCACCTTAGAACCTTCATCTGGCGATGGATCAAGTTGAGACAGAGACCCAAATTGGAGCACCAGACTGAGCTCTTAAGATCCAAATGAGGAGCAGAAGGAGGGAGAACATGAGCAAGGAAGTCAGGACCACGAGGGGTGCACCCACCCACTGTGACAGTGGAACTGATCTATTGGGAGCTCACCAAGGGCATCTAGACTGGGACTGAATAAACGTGGGATGTAACCGGACTTTCTGAACATGGCGGACAATGAAGGCTGATGAGAAGCCAAGGACAATGGCACTAGGTTTCAATCCTAATACATGAACTGGCTTTGTGGGAGCCTAGCCTGTTTGGATGCTCACCTTCCTAGTCCTGGATAGAAGTGGGAGGACCTTGGACTTCCTGCAGGGCAGGGAATCTGAACTGCTCTTCATTCTTGAGAGGGAGGAGGAATGGAGTGGGGGAAGGGGGAGAGGCGGAGGGGAGTGGGGGAAGGGGACAAGGTGTGGGAGGAGGGGGAGGGAAATGGGAAACGGGGAGGAAGCAGTAATTTTTTTTCAACAACTAAAAAAAATAAACAAAAATAAATAAATAAATAAATAAATAATAAAAACTGAAAAAAAAAGTCTTTTCCATCATGGTCAGCATTTACCTCACTTCTTAGTGACATTACAATTATTGGAGTTTGTGGCTTTTGGGGGGTACAATTTCTTTACCTATTGGTTTCGAGGTGATTATGAACTCACTGTAAAAATTGGGCATGGAATTTCATGGATCAAAACTCCACACACTTCCCTAAAACTTGTTACCAGAGACTTGCAGTCAGAGATGGGTTAGTTTTCTTTGCCTCCTTTCAACCTAAGACAGAACATGAATCATTGGGATTCATGCTCCCATGATGGGTAAGATTGGAGAAAAGAACCACCAAGGCAGACACAGTCTTCTGAGGGACTCTTAGAGGTCTTTAAAAAATAAATGAAAAAGGAGGAATGTGTGGGAGTTCACGTGTGACTCAGTCTCCATCTGGGGTCACTTCTAACTTAAAGAATCATTTGAGTTCAAGCTTGCCTGCTCTGCTTTTTCCAGGAACCTTGAGGCCTGTGGTAACGCCTGTGTTATCCCATAGAAAGAGCACTTTTGTCCAGATGGAAGAGCACATTTTTCTGCTAAGATTTTGGCTGGTGTATGCCAGTTGGAGGCACGCCTAGTTAAAAATTAGGAGCTCTTAGCTGGATGGGATAATGTACCTGCTTGAGCTTCCTCCCAAGGACACTGTAGGGAGGTCATTAGCTGATGGTACTGCCCTTTGTTCTGCCTTTTCCTCTCATTAGTACATGTGCTAGGTGAGAAATAGACTCGGGGCTGTTTAGTACTTACCTTCAGTCCTCCCTGTCTATCCTATGTTTCTGTCTTCATTTCTCTTAAGTCTCAGTAGACTCTCCCAGGTTGCCCCAAGCTGATTTCTATCAGAGTGGGTGCTGACAGTTATTGGCCACTCCCTCATCTCAGAGAGTTATTTCTAATCCCCATGAGCAGCGTTCACTCTGCAGGTTAAGAAGTTTATTACTTGTCTTTTTGGAGATAGGGTCTCATTAGCCCAAGCTGCCCAGCACTCACTATGTAGCCACCATGCCTGGGCTATGCCTTGCTGATGATCAAGCCCAGGACATCATGTGTGCTAAGCAGGTAATCTCTCAACTGAGCCATGTCCCTAGCTCAAGATATCAGTGTATTGTCACTATCCCTGTCTCGTTGTTGTTTATCCACCCACTGAACCCATAGAACGCTCTCTCCTCACCTCTCACTGTCCTTTGTCTGTCTGTCTGCCTGCCTCACCTTCTCCCTTAACAGGCTCTGAGACAGACTGATCAGAGCTGACACCCGACTTTACTTCTGGACTACAATGGCCCAGAGCAGGTGTCAGCCACTCTGTGCTTTACTATGTCCACAGAGAAATGTCAGAGGACAGCAGCACCTTAGGTATTTCCCTCACTTGAAAGATTAGTTCTTTGAGGGTTTCATAACCTATAATGTAATCACATTCACACCCTCCAGCCAGCTCCTTCTATAACCACACCACGTCTCTAGCCACCCAAGTCTGTGTTCTCTTTTTGCTTTTTAAAAACCTTTCAAGTCTAAAAAATGGGGTACTGAACTAAACAGAGAATTCTCAACAGAAGAAGTTCAAATGGCCAAAAGGCGCTTAAGGTCATGATCAACCTCCTCAGCGATCAGGAAAATGCAAATCAAAACAACTTTGAGATTTTGTCTTACACCTGTCAGAATGGCTAAAATCAAAAACACCAATGATAGCCTATGCTGAAGAGGTTGTGGAGTAAGGGGAACACTCATCCATTGTTGGTGGGAATGCAAACTTGTGCAACCACTTTGGAAATCAATGTGGCGGTTTCTCACAGGAAACTGGGAGTCAACCTACCTCAGGATCCAGAAATTCCACTCTTGGGAATATACCCAAGAGATGCCCAATCATACTACAAAAGCATTTGTTCAACTATGGTCATAGCAGCACTATTTGTAATAGCCAGAACCTGGAAACAACCTAGGTGCCCCTCAATAGAAGAATGGATAAAGAAGGTGTGGCACATATATACTTTAGAGTTCTACTTAGTGGTAAAAAAAAAAGGTATCTTGAACTTTGCATGCTAATAGATGGAAATAGAAAACACTTTACTGAGTGAGATAACCCAGACCCAAAAAGAGGAATATGGTATGTACTCACTCATAAGCAGATTCTAGCCATAAACAAAGGACATTGAGCCTATAGTTCATGATCCTAGAGAATTCAAATAAGAAGGTGAACCCAAAGAAAAACATATATTTATCCTCCTGGATATTGGAAGTTGACAAGATTGTCAGGCAAAAGTTGGGAGCAGGGAGTTGGGGGTGGATTGGGGAGAAGGGGAGATGGAGAGAGAGAAGGGAGAAGGGGAGGATTGGGGAGAGCTTGGGGGAATAGGATAATTGAGGTGGAGGAAGGGTGGATATGGGAGCAGGGAAGAAGATATCCTAAGCAAGGGAGTCATTTTAGGGTTGGCTAGAGTCTTGGCTCTAGAGGGGTTCCCAGGTGTCCAAGGGGATTTCCCCAACTAGTTCTGTGGGCAGCAGAGGAGAGGGTGCCTGTACTGGCCTTATCCTATAGCCACACTGATGAATATCTTGCATATCACCATAGAATCTTCATCTGGCAATGGAGGGAGATAGAGACAGAGACCCACATTGGAGAACTGGACTGAGTTCCCAAGGTCCAAATGAGGAGCAGAAGGAGGGAGAACATGAGCAAGGAAGTCAGGACCGCGAGGGGTGCATCCACCCACTGAGACAATGGGACTGATCTAATGGGAGCTCACCAAGGCCAGCTGGACTGGGACTGATGGAGCATGTGATCAAACTGGACTCTCTGAATGTAGCAGACAATGAGGGCTGACTGAGAATCCAAGGACAATGGCACTGAATTTTGATTCTACTGCATAGACTGGCCTTGTGGGAGCCTAGCCTGTTTGGATGCTCACCTTCCTAGACCTAGATAGAGGGGGGAAGACCTTGGAATTCCCACAGGTCAGGAAACCCTGACTGCTCTTAGGACTGGAGAGTGAGGGGGAGAGGGAGTGGGGGGACTGAGAGGGAAATGGGAGGAGGGGAAGAGGTGTAAATTTTTAATTAAAAAATAATTAATTAAAAAATAAACATATGATTACTGTTGTAATAGGAGCGGCAGGCGGGGCTGCGTCCCCAGCACCCCGGCCGCCTGCTAGCTTATGCCCCGAAATAACAACATACAAACTGTATTCATTTAAACACTGCTTGGCCCATTAGTTTTAACCTCTTAACCCATTTCTTATAATCTATGTAGCACCATGAGGTGCGCTTACCAGGAAGATTCTAGCCTACGTCCATCCTGGGTCGGAGCTTCATCGTCTGCCTCAGAGAGCAGAGCTATCGTGTCTGCCCGGGAGAGGGGAGCATGGCGTCACTGCTCCAGAGAGCAGAGCTGTCGAGTCTGAGCTCACTTCCTCTTCCTCCCAGCATTCTGTTCTGTTTACTCCTCCCACCTATGTTTTAACCTATGAGGGCCAAGCAGTTCCTTTATTACTTAACCAATGAAATCAACAGATTGATATATGACACTTCCACATCAGATTACTTCATAAAAAATCCCTTTCAAGTCCAGTTGAGGCAGCCACACCATAAGGTCAGTAAAGAATAAGCACATTTTTTTTTGTGCAAAGGATGTTTTGCTTTCCCATCATGCTCCCTGGGCACGGAATTAGAACCTACCCTGCCCAGTAAGAGGAAGATCATGGGTTCATGAAAGTTCATGGTGGCATCTTGCCACCATGTGAAGGTCCAGTGTACTGCTGGTCCTCCCCCATGGGGTCAAAGGAGTTTGTGTGTGCCAGTTTGTAGAAGCACTGACTTTTAGACTTAGATACAGCATACCTCTCTTTTTAGCCTTGTTTTCTCCAGCCCTGCCCAAATCAGGACTGTCAGGAACAGGTTTGTTTACCACTGCAAGCTGCTGTTTGCTCATTTTAATAGAGAAAGTGTGAACACATTGGCCACACAACCAGGAGTTAGGGCCCAAGTCCCACTAAGAAGGACAGGATGCAGGCTTATCTTGATGAAGGAGACAGACCACTTCCTGCTAGTCCACAGTTACACATTAGAAACAGCTCAGTTCCTTGAGGTCAGAGGACTGAGGAAGGGCATAGATGCAGAGGAGAGAAGAAAGGTGGGGCTTTGGTGGGAGGAGGATGGAGAGAAAAGGACAACAGAGAACATCATGCCCCAAGGGGCAGAAAAAGGGCACACAGACAGGGAAGGATAAAGGCAGAACAAGACAGGGAGAGAGTGACCACCTCAATCAGAGAGACTCAGGAGTCCATGGAGACCTGTCTCCTAACAGCTGTGTTCCTGTGTTATCAGATCCCTGCTTTACTGTCTTCTCTACCTGTTATTAATCCTCCTCTGGATGACAAGTCACAGTTGAACCTTCTCTCTATTTCTCTCGTCTTTGTCTATGGTTGCTCCAGAAGAGAAGTAAAGGAGAATGATACCAGACACACATACACACACACACACACACACACACACACACACACACGTGCAGAGTGGGCCTTAAATCCAATTTTTAAAAATGTGCTTGTTTACCCCCCAACATTTGTGCCACTACTGTGCCAGTGGGCATATCGGCATATCTTGCAGGTGGTCATTACTGTAACTCACAGGGCTCATAGCTGGGTGAAAATGATGATTGCTCTTCTCCATAGAGCCTTCTAGCACTGTGAACACTAGTAAGTCAGGGTGAGGCTTCCAGAGGAGTACCAGCTAGATTGCTCTATGTTTTTCTGTACCATGACAATGTGGTATCTTCAGCAATATGGGTTTACCATCAAGTTGTGAAAGGCAACCAACGGCATTGGAAAAAGACTCTGATGTTTGGGGTGGGACAGTCTATGGGACCCATTGGGCCAGGGCAAGAAGATGTAGCCTGTTCTTGGTCTGGAGGTTTTAAAGGTGGCGTATGATGCCTCTTTTGGTGTTGTCTTCCTCCTTATATGGCAATGCCATTTAAATTCCTGTAATCTGTGTATATATTTTAGGACACTTCCACAGTAGTAGGATTCTATGTGGCTTTTCAAAAGGATTTCAGTGTTAGTTATCCTTCCTCTCATTCCCCCTCTACTCTGTGCTGTCACCCCTTTCCCATTTAATCCTCTTGTTCTAATTCCCACTTACTTCTTATGGCACTGTGTGCTATGTCCCCATCCCTGAAAGATCCCCCACTCCGTCCCTTATCAGCTACTTAACCTCTGTGGTGTTCTAAACAAAACCCTCATATTAAAAGCGTAAAAGCCACATAGAAGAGAAAACATGCATTGTCTTTCTGGGCCTGCATTACCTTGCCTGGATGATCATTTCTGGATCCATATAATTACCTGAATATTTCATAATTTCATTCTTCTCTAGAGCAAAATACTATTTTGTTGTAAATGAACTACATTTTCCTTATCCACTCATCACTCAATGAGCATCTTGGCTATTTCCCACTACTGAATGCTATGAATAAAGCAGCAACGGACATGATGAGCAAGTATCTCTATAGTAAGTTGTTGTGTCCTGGGGACATGCCCAAGAGTGGTGGAGCTGGAGTCTTGTGGCAGATCTACTTTCAGCTTGTTGAGGAACCTCCACAATGATTCCCATAGTGACTGTACCAGTTTACACTCCCATCAGCCATGAGTAGTCTACCTCATGTCCTGAATCCTTGCCAACATCTGCTCTCATCTGCTTTAATAATCTCAACAATTCTGGCTGGAGTCAGATGAAATCTCAAAGTCGTGTCTTCTCCCTCCTCCTCCTCTTCTTCCTCCACTTCTTCTAAAGGAGATTATCTTGAAGCAGCTGTCTGGTCTTCCTGCTCTTACAATGTTTCTGTGATGTTCCTGGAACCTCAGGGAATATGTGTGGTTGTTTTGTAAGTTTATTTACTGGGGACAGGCAGTCCACAGTGAGCCGATCTCTACATTCGACTAGTTTTGTCTTTCTGTAATTTTTTCAGATGATTTCAAAAGGAGCTTCTTTGATGAGGGGTGAGAGATTCACTTATGAATTGGAGAAGTCTGGTTTTTAAAAGCTTCAATTGTACGTGTATGAATGTTGCCTGCATGTACATCTGTGTGCCACATGCATGCCACTGGGACTGAAGGTAGAAGCAGTTTTGTGACACAAAGTAAATGCTTGGAATCAAATGCAGCTCCTTTGGGAGATCAGCAAGTGCTCTTCACTTCTGAGCCATATTTCCGGTCCTATCTCTGTGTGAAATTTATAATATGTATGGAAGTAAAATGCATGAACTGAATAGCTCGAGAATCCAGGATGTTCTCTTCTATAGTAGGGTTCTCATGTGTCATGTGGAGTGATACAATATCACTACAATGCCGGTTGTGATACGTTAAATGTGTATACTATGATCCTCAAAGCAATAATGAAAAGAACAAGCACCTAGTAAGCCAAATAGAACCACAAAGACATCTATTAAGTTGGAAATTTTTACTTTGTACCTTAAAGGAGTAACAATGCCAACAGATCAAGGACAATGGTTAGTAGATTAGGTTACAAAATAGAATAATGAGAAATACTTAAGCCAAAGTAAGACAGGGAAGAGGAAGGGGCAGGAAAGAACATGAGGGACAAATTATTTGCTTTTAGACTTATCCCTGTTATATAAGGGCGAGAAAGCCGTGTCCCACAATCTGGCTAGCTTAACCCCCGAAATAACCATGCAGAAATTCTATTAATTAAATTACTGGCTGGCCCATTATATCTAGCCTTTCATTGGCTAACTCTCACATCTTGATTAACCCATTTCTATTATTCTGTGTTCACCACAAGGTCGTGACTTACTGGCATGAATCTAACTAGCTTCTGTCTTGAGCAGGAGAAGCATTGCTTCTGCCACATTGCCTTCTTCCTCCCAGAATTCTGCTCTGTCTACTCTGTCCACTTAAGGGCTGCCCTATCAAAAGGCCAAGGCAGTCTCTTTATTCAACCAATGAAAGCAACACACAAACAGAAGAACCACCTACACCATTTCCCCTTTTTCTGTTTAAACAAAAAAGAAAGGCTTTCATGTTAACATAGTAAAATTACATATAACAAAACAGCTATCAAGCAAGAATTACAGCTACAATATTTATATCTATTTTATCTTTTATCATAACTAAGGAAAACTATAACTATCCATTCTTCAACTCCATCAAAGACTCCAGAAGGACATAATATTACCTAAGTAAACAAGAAATAAGCAACTTCCCCACTCTAGAAATGACAGAGATATCTCGCTGCCTGGACAGTCACCCAAAGTTCCTCTGTACCATTGGGGCATCCACCTTCAGCCTACAGGCCCATAGTATCCAGCAGACATTTCCATGAAGCAGGAAATTTCAAAGACAGTTCAGTCACTTTCTTCTGTATCCTGCAGAATATCTCGCAGACTCTTTCATGAAGCAGGAACCCCGAAGGACAATCTCACCTTTATGCAAGTTCAGCAGTCCTTTCTCTGTGGGTTCTTTGTGTCCAGTTTATGCAATAGTCCAGGCAATAACAGTTTCTTGCCCAAATGGCTAACCAACTCCATAAGGAGCCTCTTTGATGCCAATCTTCCTCAGGAAGTAGCTTGGTGCTGCCAGGAGCAGACATGTCTCATAATAAAAAGCCCTAAGTTATTAAAAGATTAAATGCCATATTCTGTAGTCTTTGAAAGATATGAAGAATGCCTATCTAACTGAAATATCTCTCTATATATCTAGAAAATCTAACTAACATGACTATAATCTTGACTATTATTGATGATTATCCATTAACAACCTATATTTTCTAATTATACATTACATTTTAAATGAGCTATACAATCACAATACCTTAACCAAGATCAGAAACACATATACATACAACAAAATTGACCTTAAATTTATATCAACAACATAAAATCCATACCAATACAAATTATTCATATCTATATCATATCCCCCTTTAAATGTAAAAGAACATTTATAAACAATATTTGGGAATATGGGAGCAGTTCTTTCTCTACAAACTGCTTCATGTTGTATGGGGGCGCTCTTAATCAGGTCTTTCATGGTGTATCATGTTTGCTAGGTTCCTCTCAGTCAGCAGTTGGGCAAAGTAAATTTTTAAGGGTGTGTACAGCAACCTTTCAGGAGGGCATGGTCTATCATACCATATTGGTCTAGAAGCAATCCACAGGGTCTTATCTACTGTGAAAACCAAAGAAGAACCTCTTTTCCAAAGCATCATATCCTTAGACCCAAATTCTGAAGTCAAGATACCTTTATAGTATACGTCCTGGTTTATCTTAGCAGCCCACACAATGAGTTGTGCCTCTGTAATTAGCTCCTTTACAGTAAAAAAACTTCAAAGAAAATATAATAATACACAAAATCCAGATTTTCTGTGTATTTTTCATCTTTATGTGGCTTATATCTCTTTACTTCTTTTAATCTCTGACTATCTGCACTCTGTCTCTTTAAAGACTTTACCCTTTTTTTTAAAGCATTAACTTTATTTTATGACTTTCCTCTTTTTCTTCTCTCCCAAGTCTACGTACTTGAACTAACAATATGACCCATTTGGAAGTCTTTTATCTTTGAATCTGTCCCATTGCATTGTCTTTAAGTCTCTACTATCTTGAAGAGCTTGTAAAATGCTAAGCAGCTAGGTTGTGGCTGCTCTGGTTGTTGGCTCAACCTCTCTCCAATTTCAAAATTCTGGATGTACCATTTCTGCTAGCTCTGGGGCCGCCAGGTAGGAGCTGCACTCAGCAATTTAACTCTGAGACTGAGCATGCAGCACATAAACTCTTTCTTTCTGAGTTACAGCCAAATCTGCCATGCAGAGCACTGAGCAGCTAGGAAACATCTCTGTGTATGGTGGAAGAAATCTGCCATGCTCTCCTGCCTATGCATGCCTAGAATACCTGATCCTGCTGCCTGCCCAGGCAGGGAGAGCTGAGCCATGGGCATGATCTCAGATACTTTCCTCATGACATTGAGTGGGCACAGAAACATTCAGGCCCACAAATGCTCCATAGCTGGAGTTTGCACAGGTGGCAGGGCCCAGGAAGCCTTGTTTTAAAATGGCTTGACTTTTTTTTCTGTTGCTATTGCTGAGTCAGGAAATCTCTCTGTGGAATGCGCTAGCAAACAGCAAAAAGCTCTCTCCTTTTTAAACCCTCTCAGGTTTTTAATTGGATTTAGTCCATCACGTTGGTGTGCCAATCTGTTGTATAAGGGGGAGCGGGCCACATCCCGCAGCCCGGCTAGCTTAACCACTGAAATAACCACACAGAAATTGTATTAATTAAATTACTGCCTGGCCCATTATATCTAGCCTCTCATTGGCTAACTCTCACATCTTGATTAACCCATTTCTATTAATCTGTGTTCACCACGAGGTCATGGCTTACTGGCATGAGTCTGACTAGCGTCTGTCTTGGGCAGGAGAAGCATGGCATCTGCCACACTGCCTTCTTCCTCCCAGAATTCTGTTCTGTCTACTCTACCCAACTAAGGGCTGCCCTATCAAAAGGCCAAGGCAGTCTCTTTATTCAATCAATGAAAGCAACACACAAACAGTAGAACCTCCTACATCAATACCAAACAATGTCTGTAATCATGATACAAACTAAAATGTTAGATTGTAGATACAAGCAATTCCCATGGATATATTTTTTGGGTGTTATGTAGTCAGTGGGATATCCAAAGAAGGTGAGTCATTCCAGAATGCAATTCAGGCTCTTCAGCAGAAAGCAGGTCCAGTCTATGATGGACCGAATGTCAAATTACTATTCCAAAACATATTTATTGTTTGTAACACAAAGGTTGTTTTATGCATAAAACAAATCCTCATACCAATACCCTCTTGATGTATTCTGTATGTTCGCTGAAGGAATCTTTCAAAATCCTGAAATTTTAGTCCTTTATTGGGTACTGTCTACATTACCCAATAACTCAAGATTCTCCAGGTGTGTCAGGATGATCTTGTGCCCAAAGTCATGCAACATATGGAAAACTCCCTCAGAAAAACAACTCTATAAATCACAGAAAACAATCACTGTTCCTGATTATGATTTTATCAAGCTCTAAGGACTTCCAACTATTACATTCTCTTGTTACTAGATACAAAGAGAAACAACTGTTACATTCTAAAGTTTAGACACAATGACTCTACTAGATTCCCACTACAATACTGCTCATTACAACTACACCAGAGACCCAATAAGTTCTACAGTGAACAGTGAAGAAATCTCATCCCTCTGCTGGGAGATGCCTATAGGACTCTGCAGAGGACACTGCTTCCTGCAAGCTATAGTATACTCTGGAGTTGTTGCCTTTGTTGTGAACCTTCTCCTAGGGAGTCATGAACAGATGACTATTGGCACCACATGAACAACATTTTTTAACCTTGTAGTTTGGTGAACCAATGATTTTATTGGGGGTTGCTCACAACAGAACATGTAATTGAAGACAGCGGCACCACTCCCAAACCCACCCCAGCTTGGGCAATGGCAAATCAAAGCTGCCTCCTTGGCACTCTGTGCACAACTTGCAGGCAGCTACACCAGAGAGTACCTCCCTCCCCATCAGCATTGCTTATTGTTTCCATCCTTCAGAGATGCGTTTGTGAGTTTTATAACTTGACTTTTTTTGAGCCTTGTATCTTCATAGATTCCCATGTTTCTTTACTCTTTCCAGGAAAAATATTTGAAGTCACAGGAAATAGCTACATAGCCTGTCTATTAAAGGTTTTGTGCCTTGTATGGTGCTACTGGCAGGTGATGGTACCTTTAAGAGTTGGAGCTCAGTAGGAGGATGTCATGTTTATCATTGCCCAATGTGAGTGAGTAGTGAGAGCCCTGTCTCTTCTTACTCTTCTCTCACTGAGACCAAGAGATGCCTGGTTTTAATCTACAACATTTGTTAAAATGTTCTGAACACCCTGGCTCAATCTTTGACATCTTCACTTCAATGAAAGACATTGACCTGCACATACATTATAATGATTTTTAACAGTTATAAAAGCAATCTGGAGGAGAAATTACATTTTCAAACAATAATGTTGATAGATTGGATACGACTATGCCAATGAAGGAACACTGGTCCCTGCATGTAACCGTATACAAACATTGACTCACAATGCATCACAAAACCAAAATGGAAGTCCAAACTATAATGCTTCTAAAGTATTCAACATTTTCAGTTGGTTGTAGGGAAGACATTTAGTTTTGTCACTGGTGGATAATCCATGAAAAGAATGTAAATGGAACTTTACATATTAAAAAAAAACATTTTGGCCCCTTAAATGACATCGTTTCTGTGTGCTGTGGCATACACCTTCAAGTTCAGCATTTGTGAAGTGGGGTTTGCTGTAATTTGAGATGTGTCCTATAATTTGATATGTTTGTTTATGTGTACATTTGCTGATTTTTTTAAAAACGAGGTTTAAGGAAGGGGCTGTAGCTCCATTGGTAGAGTGCTTGCTCAGCATGTGTGAAGCCCAGGTTCAATACCGAGCTCACCATAGACTTGGTGCTGGTGCCCACCTGTCATCCCAGCAGGTGGAGGCAGGAGGATCAGTTGATTGGTACATAACCATTTTTGGCTACAAAGCAAATTCAAATCTGGTCTGGTATAAATGAGACCTCTCATCTCAGAAACAAAGTCCAGCATTGCTCATGTTTCTACCAACTTTCCTGCATCGTCCAATGGCACCGAGTTTGCTGATGATAGAATTGCTTAGAGCAGGCTAACAACCTATGTGCTCTGATAAAGCTCTGCCTTCCAAACTCTTTGTTTAAAGTGTGAGGATGTCTTTTGTGGGCCGTGAGGTGTTCAATTCTCTTCCTAAGGATTGAGTGAGCAGACAATGACTGGACAACAAGGGAACTTTATTTACCTTGTGGGAACAAGCATTTAAAGGAGAAAGTAAACATCGAGACCCCATGGTGGCAGGACACACACCATGAGACACTGTGAGCATCATATCTCTGCACTCCTGGTTTTCTGTCCCTGGGCAGGTCTCAAGGGCTAGAGCCAGCCTCGGGAATGAATTCTCATCTTCAGCCAAGGGATAGAATCTCAGAGGCAGAGGCAGTAATGTGATCCATAGCCTGTGTCCACAATTCGAGTCCCACAGGCTGAAGTCGTGGGATCCTGAGGAGGCTCTCTGCTTGAGACAGAAGCTTCAGAGCAGCAATCCTCTGACTTGTCTGTCTGTGTGAGTCTCCATCACACTGTTTCTTCTTAATAGAGCATCTGGAAGCTCAGCCCTCAGCCAGAAGCCAGGAACCTGCCCAAAAGCCAGGCTCTGGCCAGGATGTAGGGTATAGAATCCTCCTTCTCTGACCATTGAATGACTTTACACTTCCAGACTTAGCCTAACCCAAATTTATAGGGCTATCTGGTTTCTGATTGACTGAATGTATATGTATACAAATAATGTAAAAATGGAACCAATCAGAGAAGAGGTCTCAAAAATCTAGTGGGAGATGGAGGAAAACTAGTTTACAGTCAGGTAACTGTGTACCCACCTGTGCAGTGGCAGAGAAGCTGGTACTCGAACTGTCCAAAGGGCTTCCATCAGTTCCTGCTCACCTTCCCCAGAAGCTATGCGGCAAACTTCCTGACCAGCAGAAAGAACAGCCACGAGACGAGAATTCTTCCCAGATCACGCTTTTATTGGGGCATCTTGGTTGAGGGGAGAGCAGGAAGCGGGGGCCCCGAACCCTGGAACTGCAGCTGCCTATATAGGAACTTGGAGTACGTGCAGGCTTCCTATTGGTCAAAGTGTCTCAGCAGCCACTCCAAACTCCCTGATAGGTCTGGCACACTGAGGACACTGAGCATGCTCGGGTTAGCGATTCTGGCTAAGATCTTAATGGAGTATTTTACTCCAGCCCTGCAGGAGCCAGGCGCCATCTTTGTAAAGGCGGCTGGACGTAATGGCTCCCTGCAAAGCTACATGGGGCAGGGTTCTCAACCCCTGCCTTCTGGTTGCTGCTGCCACTTTGATCATCCACCCAGCCCACCACCATTGCCTGCTGCCATTTGCTCCTCCACTTGGTTCAGCATGGCAGCTCTTTGTGCCATTTGCGTTTCTTTCCCAGCTGCCTCATTTGACAGGTTGGTTGCCTCTCTCAGGGTTGTCAAATAGTAATGCAGAGCAGCTGGAAGTCCTATCTTGTTTCCCCTTCTCTTCCACAATGATATCTGAGCCTCAGGTGCAGGACTGTGCTGTGGTTATAGTCACTTCATACTTTTTTCTCCAGGTATTGCTGTGCTGATACCTCTGGCTTCAAGGCATTCAGAGATGATTTGGAAGCTAGCAGCCACAGCCTGAGGACTATCTAGTGACTTTATAGATTTGTCATTGGATGATGCTAATCCCCAGTATGAGAATTGCACAATTTTACTTTCACTGGTTTTGAGACATTGTCTCACTATGTAGCCCTGACTGTCCTGGAACTCACTTTGCAGCTCAGGTAGGGCTGGAATTCATTGAGATCCACCTGGCCCTTCCTTCTGCATGCTGGGATTAAAGGCATGTGCCCCAACACTGGCTCATACACTTTTATGTGCTTAGTTAGTGCTACAGCTGTTTCCCTAAAGTCACCAACATGAACATCAAATGTTTCATTGTTCTGAATTTCTGCTGTGGGTCTTCTGTCCCTAGACTTACGAATGGGAAACCCCAAAGCAAAGATACATACACATGATTTACATCACCATTTTCTTTGTGGCCAGTCTGCTTACACAATTAAACATTTACAAAATGCTTTAATTATTTTTCCTCTTTTAAAAACATTGTGTGTGTGTGAGAGACAGAGAGAGAGAGAGAGAGAGAGAGAGAGAGAGAGAGAGAGAGAGAG
>JABTXL010008264.1:41577-89371 GCA_025134845.1 Neodon shergylaensis
AGAGAGAGAGAGAGAGAGAGAGAGAGAGAGAGAGAGAGAGAGAGAGGTGCTACTGTCCATGTGCAGATGTTAGTATCTTTCTCAGTTGTTCTTCATTTTATTAACTACTTTAATCAATTAATTAATTTAAGACTAGTCAATGAGATCTGTCTCTACCAGCTCCACATTCAAAATCTTGAGGTTCTATATATATATATATGTTCCATGTTCATGCCTAGTTTATGTGGGTTCTGGGAATTCAAACTAGGTCCTTGTGCTTGTGAGGAAGGTACATTTCTGACTGAACTATTTTCCCAGCTCCTCTACGACTTTACCTAACTTTTGTATTATATAAAATAATTATTTCTTATGGCATTTTCATACAAATCATACTTCAATCCTCTACTATTCTGCCTTTCCCTCTGTAATGAGGATTAAAGTTGTGGTCTCATTTATGCCAGACTAGTGTCAGACCACGGAGTCCCCAGCCCCTCACTGTTGATTGCCAGAGTCCAGGTATGGTCATTTGAATGAGATTGATTCCATGGCCTCATATGTTTGAATGCTTGGTCTTCAGTTTGTGGCACTGTTTGGGAAGGATTAGGAGGTGTCGCCTTTATAGGAAATGTGTTGTGGAGGTGAGCTTTGAGATCTCAAATGTCTACTCATTTTCAGTTAGCTCTTGGTCTCACTGATTCATACTTGTGGAATAGGATGGTGCCTCTTCATAGTAATAGAAAAGTAATTAAGACACCAGGCAACTGCTCTTCCACTTGTTGCAATGCCCACTCTTTTAAGTACTTTTTGTACATAGGGTCTTGCTAGGTTACTTAGGCAATGGTTGATGTTTAATCTCAGCTTTCCTAATGCACAGATGAGAAGCAAGGGTGGCCATGCCTCTCCTTAGACCTCCCTTTCTTAATAAGACTTCACTTCTCATTACTGGAGAGAGAGAGACAGATGGAGTGAGGGAGGGGAAGCAGCATCCTTTTTGTGAAGTTCAGCCAATGCCTGTCTGATGTTGGCAGCAGAGTTATAGTTCAGTGATTCAGGAAGGAGAAAGGTCATGAAACCATGGTGATTTCAGGCATTGTATCTGTACTTTTCTGACCTTGGCAATGTGCCACAATAGACTTTAATAACCCTGGGACCTTTGTCCTGCCAAGTGGGTTTATCTGGCTCTGAACTTGAGTCATTATTCTAAGGCAGGATTCCCAGTGGGAGCCATGAACTGCATTTCATACAGTAGCTGTCATAATCTTCACATTTTGGGGGAGATATATTGCCTTGACCTACTGATAGAAGTACATATGTATTAAGAACCTCTTTCTTAGGCCACACAGTGGATTAGAACATCAGCCTGGGATACAGAGGGAGACCTTGTCTAAGACAAACAAACAAAGAGACCAACATCCAAATGTATTTGATGTGGGACTCCCCTCTGTAGGTTGTGAATACCATTGGTTCATAAAGGACTGTCTTGAGCCTGTGCAGGGCAGAATAGAAGTATGCAGGGAAAAATAAACTGAATGCTGGGAGAAAGAAGGTGCAGTCAAGAGAAGTCATGTAGCTGATGCCAGAGACAGACATGAAATAACCTAGCCAGTAAGCCATAGTCACATGGCAATGCACAGATTAATGTGGTTTGATGGAACAAGATCCCCTGAAAGGTCTCCAAGAAACCTAAAACTACTTAGGCCAGCAAACAACAGGAAGCAGTTTGGAGCAAGAACCAACCAGATTATCAAAATGATTGTTTACAAATGCTTCTTTTCATTTAAAAGGGGTTAGGTATAAATAGTTTATGGTCACAGTCAATTTCTTTTTTTTTTAAAAAAGGGTAATATGATATAGAGATATATACTTTGCATTAGTATGGATCTTGAACTATTGATACAAATTTAGAGCTGATTTCAATAGGTTGTGTATATTTATTTCTGCTCTTATTTAAGTTATTGTGTTTGTGCAGCTCATTTAAAATTAAATGTATAATTTAAAATTACAGATTAATAGTCATTTATAATAGTCAAACCTATAGTCATGTTAGTTACGTATTCTAGATATACAATATCTAGAATAATAGTTAGATAATCTTCAACACTTCAAAGACCGACAGAATATGGCATTTAAAATATTTGAAGATCTTAGACTTTTCTCAATAGTAAGACATTTCTGCTTCTGGCAGCACCAACTACTTCAGGGAGGTTATTAGTCATTGAAGAATCTCACTAAGGAATTTGTGTTCAATATGACAAGGCTAGCCATTTGGGTAAGAAACTACTCTTGCCTGAACTGCTTGATGGTATGTTGTATGAACTGGACATGCAGGACCCACAGAAAAATGACTGCTGAACTTGCCTAAAGAAGGTGAGACAGTCAGTCCTTCAGGGTTCCTGCTTCAAGAAAGAGTCTGACAGATATTTGGCAGGATATAGAATAAAGTGACTGACAAACTGCCTATATAGGCAATATAGTCTTTCAAATTTTCTGCTTCATGGCAAAGGCTACCAGATATTATGGGCCTGTAGGCTAAAGATGGATACCTCAATCTTTCAGAAGAACTTTGGATGACTGTCCAGGCGGGAAGATGTCTCTGTCAATTCTAGAGTTTTAGAAGTTGCTTACAATGCATTTTATGATTACTTAGGGAATATTATATTCGTCTGGGAACTTTGAAGGAGTTGAAGGCAGATAGTTATAGTTTTTCTTAGTTATGATAAAAGATAAATTAGATATGAAACTTTGCAGTTACAAATAGACTAAACATTGTAGGTGTAATTCTTTCTTGATACATGTTTTGTTATATGTAATTTTATTATGTTAAAGTTAAAAACCTTCCTTTGTTGTAATATGAGCAGCAGGCTGGCTACGTTCCACCACCCGGCAGCCCACATGGCTGGCTTTATGCCAATCTGTTGTGTGGAGCTGCGGGCCACTTCCCTGCCGCCCCAGCTCCTGCCACCCCAGCTCCCGCCGCCAGCTAGCTCTAGCTTATGCCCCGAAATAATTACAAGGAAACTGTATTCTTTTAAACACTGTTTGACCCATTAGCTCTAGCCTCTTATTGGCTAGCTCTTACACATTAATCTAACCCATTTCTAATAATCTGTGTAGCCCATGAGTTGGCTTACCAGGGAAGATCTTAACCTGCGTCTGTCTGGAGTGGGAGAATCATGGCGACTCCTAGACTCAGCTTCTTTCTCCCAGCATTCTGTTCTGTTTACCCTGCCTATCTAAATTCTACCCTATCAGAGGCCAAGCAGTTTCTTTATTACTTAACCAATGAAACAACAGATAGAAAAATGACCCTCCTCTATCATTCCTTTGTATTTAGAAAGAAAAAGTTAATGATGTGGGATTCTCCTCTGTATAATGTGAATATGTTTTATTAATAAAGAAGCTGTTTTGTCCTATGGCATGGAAGAATAGAGCTAGGCAGAGGAAATGAACTGAATGCAGGGAGAAAGAAGGCAGAGTCAGGGAGATGCCATGTAGCTGCCAAACTAAAAAGATGCCAGAACCTTACCAATAGGACACAGCATCATGGTAATACACAGATTAATAGAGATGGTTTAATTTAAGATGTAAGAACTAGCTAGGAATATGTATAAGGTATTGGCCCAACAGTGCTGTAGTTAATATTGTTTCTGTGTGATTGTTCCAGTCTGTGTGGGCAGAAAATGAATGAGCAGTCTCCATTTACAAAACTAAAAATAATGTCTTACAGGATTGACCACAGGGTGATTTTATGGGCTCATTCTCTCCACTGAAATTCCTTCCTCTCAAATGACCCGAGCTTGTATCAAGTTGACAATAAAGCTACCCATCAAAGATACCCAGAGGTTCCAGAAGCTCCTCTGCCAGGTGTCAGGGTCTCTCCTGCTGGATCCCAATCTCCCCACTCCTTTTTCTTCTCCTTCTATTTTCTCAGGTTTGGAGATCACCAGCCAGAGATACCATGGAGACTCTCAAGAAATCTCATCTGAAGCTCCTCAGAGACTTGGGCCAGGGACTGTGCCGACACACAGAGACACACACAGGATCACACAACACTCTTATCTTACTTAAATGTGAATACATTTACATATGAATCTAAGAACATACAGATAGGCCTCCACAATTTAAGATTATACATGCAAAGACACCCCCATATATGCAAGGGTAGATTAGAAAGCACTCCTAGACTCTAACACAGAAACATAGAACTCCATTTTCATATTAGAAATGAATATATATATATATATATATATATATATATATATATATATATCACAGTAAACATGCACAGGTCCATGTCTGAGAAAATAAACAGACAGAAGTGAGCTGGCATATGTACACTCACCCTCAGAAATTGAGACACATTACTCCCTATGACCTTTTGTCCTGTGTATCTCAATCATGGTGTTCTTGCCAACATGTAGGGTAGAGGTAAGAAGATAGGGAGTTAGCAGGTCACCAACAGCCCAATCAGGAAGTATGGAACTTGTACCCCTGGACAGTGAGGAGACAGGAGGTGGGAACAGCTGAAGTTGCTCAACTGGGTGGAGATCCAGGTCCAGCATAAAAGTTCTGCTGGAGTGTGCAGTGAAGTGGACGGTGCTCAGACCAGGACCATGGAGCCCAGTGTCCTGCTCCTCCTTGCTCTCTTTGTGGGCTTCTTACTATTCATGGTCAGGGGCCACCCAAAGGCCCGTGGCCACCTTCCACCAGGACCCCGTCCCCTGCCCCTCTTGGGAAACCTCCTTCAGATGGACAGAGAAGGCCTCCTCAACTCCTTTATTCAGGTAAGACATGCCCACAGCCTGTGCCGTATGGGATTAGCCCCATGTTTGTTCCTGAAGATCACTCGTTTGGGGTGAAGAAGGAACTCCTTCCAGGCAGTAGGTTCTGGTGGGAAGATTGCTGAATGAAAGGTGAGGGGCTGGTTGGTGGTTGATGGTGCTCAGGTTGACAGGTGTGTCCTCACTGTTGGACAGTGTCAGACACTGTGCTTGGAGTGTGAAAGGTGTTGAGGTGTCATGGCATGCACCAAGGGCTTACAGTTTTCCTATCTGGTGCTCCTTTGTTACAAAAGAGAAAGAAAAATGTCATAGGCATCCACAGATAAGGTTTTCTTCTGCCAACACAAGGGATTAGCCTGCTATGTTCAGGAACAAAGGGGAGTAGAGGCAGGTCAGGAGGTGGAGTAGGTAGGGAGTGCTTATCAGTTATAAACACAAGGACCATCCAAGGAACCAACCATGGTAGCATCTTTACCAGTCTTCACAAGCAAGATTTCATGTTCAGTTTCCACTTGTTTATTCATAATCACTTAGCATCTTTGGCTTTACTTACCATTTAGAGATCTGCTTTAGCTACAGCAATCCTAACTCCTGATACCCCTTAGTTTTTAATATAACACCCACCTGGACCAATGATGTATTCATTTTTCTTTTATTTTTTGAGACAAGATCATCCTCTTTTATCAGGCTAATGATCCTTCTGAGTTAATATCTCACATGCTGGATTTAAAGATGTGTGATATACCTGGCCACAAGTGTTTTAAAAATGTGCTTCCCACCTGTTGGAAAAGTCAAGTTAACTTCATATTTATATTTTATTTTTTGGTTGCTTGTTTATTTGGTTGGATTGCTTTGCTGTTGTTATTTTCTTTTTCTTTTTTCTTTTTTTTTTGTGGAGATGGGCTTTCTCTGTGAAACAGTCCTGGGTGTCCTGGAACTCACTCTATAGAAAGACTCAAACTCATCAAGATCCACCTGCCTATGCCTTCTGAGTGGTGGGATTAATTTTCATTATTGGAAAATCTAAGTCCTGCATTTCTCTTTTTTCCTCTCCTCTTCTCTGTTTCTGAAGGCCCTTCCTACTTAGAAGTAACTATGGTTGCCTGAGTGAGTATGGATGTGGGGGCAATTGACTGGAAGGTGAGCAACTTATGAGCAGCTACATCACTGAAGTGGTACTTCCCCCTGCATCCTTAACTGTCCAGAACTCACAGTGAGGGTTGGTGACATCCTCTCATGATAGCATGACATGCTGCATCTTTTTCCTGTAGGGACAGTCATCATGTCATCTGCAAACAAGATTCCCAGGCATTGGCAATGTGCTCTGGGAAGGGAATTGCTCTCCTCTACAGAACTCCTTCAAAGAACTGTTCAAATCCAGTATCCAATGTGTGTGGCAATCTGGAAGCTGAGCTGACTTCCATGACTGTCAGGAGATAAGAGTCTGTTTAAGATGTAAAACAAACTCATAAAATTTAATTAGTCAAGTTATCTGCTCATCTGGGTGATACTGGATACAAGTAAAACAATAAGATGTGGGAGGAAGCTGCTTGTTGGTTCCTGGCTGCTCAGCCCTGAAATAATCACACAGAAACTGTATTAATTTAGTTAATGTTAAGCCCATTAGCTCTAATTTCTTAGTGGCTAACTCTTCCATCTTAGTTTAACCCATTTCTAGTAATCTATGTATCGCCACGAGGCTGTGGCTTCCCAGCTAAAGTTCCCAGCGTCTGTCTCCAGAGGCTCCATGGCTTCTCCCTAAATCTGCTTTCTTCATCCCAGCATACAGTTTAGTTTTCCCTGCCTAGTTCTGTTCTATCCTATCATGGGCTTAAGACAGTTTCTTTATTAACCAATGTTATTCACAGCATACAGAGGAGAATCCCACATCAATAAGAATTTTAAGATTGGTTGAGAGTTCAGACAGAATTACATAAGAGACAGGACTTGAACAAATCACAAAAACTTTCTAGGAAGATGACATGTATGGAAAAGAAGCCATTCCTGAGCAGTAGCTGGTACCAGGGAAAGAGTGGAGGCAGGTGGATGAGGTCACAGTGTGACAGGGGAGAGGCCGGCATTGAATCTTTAGGTCATTAAAAAGAACTGGCTTGGTGTGAGCCAAAGATGGTAAGAACTGAAGTGATTCAACTAAGCAGGCAAGAGAAAGTCTCCTCATGTCTCTATCTCTTTTTTGTTGCTACCACAAAATTCCAGAGGCTAAGTTCTTAATAAATGTAAAGGCTTATCCTACTCAAAATTGTGCATTGTGACAGTCTAAGATCAAACAGTCTCTTCTTCCAGCCTCTAGTGAGAACCCTTCTCGTGTGTCACAATACAGTAAAGGACAGGAAAACCTATTCATGCAGAAGAGGAGAACCATGTAGATTGGCATTGTTTAATAATAATCCACTCTCTGAGAACCCAGTCCTCTCTGTGAGACCAGCATTAACCTATTCTATGGATCTGCCCCAAAGACCCAGTGCCTCTCACTAGGTTCTAGCTCCCCAGGGCTCTGACACTTCTCAACACAACCATATTGGGGACTAAATCAACAGCAGAGAATCCGTGAAGGCATAGCACATGGAACAGGCAAGAAGAAAGAGCAGCTGGTCCAGACAGATGCGTCTGGATGCGATGTGGTGGTGATGTCCTGTGGTGAACCCAAGACACAACCAGCTCGGCTCTCTCAAGTGTGCTGTGGATGAGCCTGGAGCCTGACCCAAATACAGCTGCTAAAGGCTGTGTCAGCTCTGCGATCTTCAAACCCATGTGCAGCTGACAAGCTCTCTGGAATGTTTCTTGAGAGCTTCTCTGGTGGATCAAGAAGCTGAGATCTCTTCTAGGCATCTGTGTTGATGTAAGATGGTTGTGTGGGCTTCAATCAGTGTGTCTCTTACAAAGACTGAGTGTTAATGGTGACAGTCTTTTGGCCAGTGGTAGAGACACAAGGAAGAGCTGGACCATCAAAGGTACTAATCTGTGCATCAGAGACTTATACATCAATCTAAGTATTTATCTAACTATTATCTGTATATCTATATATTATCTATTTGTCTATCAATCTATCTGTCTTCATTATCATCATCATCATATTCATGTTTGTGTGACTGTGTTTGTGAATGGTGCTTATGCATATCTGATATCTGAAGAATCCAAAGAGGTCATCAAATCCCATGAAGCTGGCATTCATGGCAGTTTTTAGCTATCTGACATGGGAGGTGGGACAAAACTCAGGGCTTCTGCAACAAGAGCAGTGCTCGTAGCCACTGAGCTACCTCTCCTGCTCCAACTATTAAGTTTTGACTTAAGATGTTAAGCCGGGCGGTGGTGGCACATGCCTTTAATCCCAGCACTCGGGAGGCAGAGGCAGGCGGATCTCTGGGAGGTCGAGGCCAGCCTGGTCTACAAGAGCTAGTTCCGGTACCGGCACCAAAGCTACGGAGAAACCCTGTCTCGAAAAAACAAACAAACAAACAAACAAAAAAAGACGTTGTTGAACTGGGTCACCTCTCAAGAAGCCTACCTCCATGAATTTTAAAGATAAACACTTTCTTAGCACTGGTTTTGACCATCAAGACTGGTCCCTGTCTCAGCTCCTTGTAGTCACTACCTCCCACTATCCCGACACACCATCAACTGCATGTATGTTTGAACATAATTTAGATGCAGAGGATGGAAACAAAACTTGCTTTTATGTAGCCTTAAGTTGGCAAGTTTCACTTACACCGTTGATCTGATCTGAGGCTTGTTAGTTTATTGTTGCATAAGATTCGATGCTCTAATCCCATCTAAAACATAAATACATCAACATCAAACAAATGCAGAGCTTTATCTTAACATTGTCCTCAAACAACACTGGGCACGACCATTTTCATAGACTTTCATTTCTATTAGCTACAGTGCAATCTAGAGAGACTAAAGGTTACAGGAGGATGAGGGAAGGTTATTTGCAACACCACACCAAGCTCCCAAGGGCTATCAGCACTGGAGTGTTTTCATGTTCCTGGAACCAATTCCCTGTAGATGCCCTGATGGTTGCATTGCCAGGCATTTTCCCAACTGTCCATACTGCAGTCATGACTCACATTCAGGACCACTACTAGGTGACTATCACTTTCCTTCGCATGTAACCCAGTGGATGGGTCAGGGCCGTTCTCTCTGAATGTTGTCAGAAGGCATTGGACAGGCTGAAGCTGGACCACAGGAAGCATGGTTCAGCTGGGCAGACTGAAAGGTATGGGCATGGAACTAATACATAACTGCATCCATATCTGAATGGATTATTTTTTTGAGATAGAGTCAAATGTAGTTTGAGACTGTAGTGTTGCCCTGTCTTCCTACTCTACAGTGCTGGTGTACTAATTAGAAAATCCAATCAATCAGTGCAGACCCTGCCTGTCTGGAGAATTAACCTTCACCTCTTAGGTCCTCAGGAGAGAAAGGGTGGCCAGCAGAGGGGCACCTATTTACCATTCTGTGTCTAGGTGTTTTCACAATGTAACAGCAACGTCTGCACTCACTAACCACAACCCTGGTGCCCTTATCTTGGCAGCTTCGAGAAAAATATGGAGACGTGTTCACAGTGCACCTGGGACCGAGGCCCGTGGTTATGCTGTGTGGGACAGAGGCCATAAGGGAGGCTCTGGTGGACCAAGCTGAGGCTTTCTCTGGCCGGGGGACAATTGCTGTGCTTGAGCCAATTGTACAGGGATATGGTGAGATACGGGACAGGGTGAAGTGACAGATGTGGTCCGGGAAGATGTGAGTAAGAGGTGGAGCCCGAGCTGTGGAGAAGGACTCAGGGTCTTTAATCTTCCATTGTAACCACTCATGCTTCACCACGTTCTTAGGTTTAGTCTTTTCCAATGGAGAATGCTGGAAGACCCTTCGGCGGTTCTCTCTGGCCACCATGAAGGATTTTGGAATGGGCAAGCGGAGTGTGGAGGAGCGGATTCAGGAGGAAGCCCGATGTCTGGTGGAGGAGCTGCGGAAATCCCAGGGTGAGTCCTGGAGAATGAACAGAAAGGAAGATGATGACACAGGTACCCGAGTGCAGAGCCTAAGAAAGAGAAAGACAAGGGCAGAGAAATAGACAGACAGACACACAGAATATGGAGAGGATGAGATACTGACACAGGTGGAAAAAGAGAATTATAAGAGCAGGAAAGAAATGTGAGATATTTTGGTTCCAAAATAACTCAGAAACACATACTACCCATGGTGATCACTTCTCTTCAGAAATTCAATCTGTGAATTAACTTTCTTTGTCAATTAGGTAGTTTTGGTGGACACTCATACTTTCAGAACTCAGAAGGTGAGGCAAGATGGCCATGAGCTCAAGGCCAGCCCTGTCTACATTGTGAGGTCCTGCCTTTGATGTGGCTGTGGCTGAGTTTTGCAGAGCTTACAGCACCATACACAGTGGGCATGGTCCTGCGTGTTTGTAATCCCAGCACTGCAGAGGTAGAGGCAGGAGGGTGAGATTTCCAAGTTCTTCTTCTACTGCACAAAGTGTTCAAGACCATTTTGACTTAATCATTGTAATTGTCACCTATTCCTGCTCCTCTCCATGGCCTTCTCAAAGTCAAACACAGATCTTTAGTTGATGATGGGAATGGAGCAGGAGGACCTGCAGACATGGGCTAAGCAGGGAACTGTGTTTTCTTCCTTGTGAGTGGGCTGGTGAGCAGCAGAAAGCACAGAGGCTCATGGGAGTTTGATTTTGGTAAAAATCAGAGGTACTCTGAGGTTATTTTAAGTTTGTTGTATCAACAAGTTTGTTGTTTCATTGGAAACAAGACTGTTGCTTGTGCCTCCATTTCTTTACATGGGGTATTTGCCATTTCTTATTGACCTTTCTCTGGAGATCTGGGAGGTCAGTGTGGAGGCGGGAAGGGAAGAAAGGTACAGAGGGTGGGAAAATGATGGGAGAAAGAAGTCAGTGATGGAGGGACCCAGAGGAAGAGAAACAAGCTGAGAATGAAGCTAAAAGGGGACTGAGAGTGAAGCTCTGAGCTCCAGGAAAGTATCCTCATAGGATCCGAGACCACAGACAAGTCAGCCCAAGGGTGAAGGTCAACAGTGGCCAAAGACTGCTATACTGACAACAGCCGTCCAACTGTCAGCGTGCATGACTGAACATGGCATACAAAGGCTACAGGCAGCAGTAGCTGATGGCTTCTAGAACACCACAGAGCTCAGAAGTCAGAGAAAAGAGAGATGGAGGAAGTTGGAGAAGTGATGGAGGAAGTCGCAGAATGGATGGAGGAAGTCAGAGAAGAGATGGAAGAAGTCAGATAAGAGAAGGAAAAAGTCAGAGAAGGGATGGGGGACGTCAGGGAAGGGATGGAGGACGTCAGGGAAGGGATGGAGGAAGTCGGAGAAGGGATGGAGGAAGACAGGCAGATAGGCATGGACTGTCCAGGGCTTGTAATTCACACAGCCATCCCTGAACTCTTCTGTGCACCATTCCTGTCAGTGGGAGTTAGCTATCAGTTCAGAGTGAGGATGTCTTCCTGGGAGGAGGAGCAGGTGCAGACTGACTGCACTCACTCCATGTCTTGTTCCTAGAATCCTAATTGCAGCCATGTTCCAGCCATGATTAGCTGAGTTTTCTTGGTGAAGATGCATCTCTTTCTGTATATAGAAATAGCATCCCATATTCTGTACATTACTGAGGGAAGTTAAATAAAAGGATGCACGCATCTCTGAGTGAAGAGCCCAGACTCTTATGTGCACCACATGTGCAAATGTGTTGCTGTTCATTGAGCAAGGAGTGGTGGGGGCAGCTTCACAGAGATGGGGCTGAAGCCAAATCCTCCCCTAATTCTGTATTCCCTGTCTTTTGTCCTGTATCCTTCTTCAGAAGCCCCCTTGGACCCCACCTTCATCTTCCAGTGCATCACAGCCAACATCATCTGCTCCATTGTCTTTGGAGAGCGCTTTGACTACAAAGATCGCCAGTTTCTGCACCTTTTGAACCTGATCTATCAGACCATATCACTCCTCAGCTCATTCTCTAGCCAGGTCAGTGGGCAAGAAGAGAAGATAATCCAAGGCAGAGCGGAAAAAAGGCTGCTTTGTGAGTGAAGAAGGAAGTGTCTTATGGCTGGAAGAAAGACAGAGAAAACATGGAAAAGCAAGGAGCCTATGGCCTGGAAGGATGGAATGAAGGAGAAACAGAGGGAGAGAGGGATGTTGAGCACAGTGGAGAGACCTGAATATAGAAATACAGAGCCATCCAGACATGAGAAACTGATAACGTGGGGGATGCAGCTCTACCTTAGAGGGCAGAGAACACACTATTTCATGCATGAGCCTTTGGGTTCATCCCCAGGACTTGGTGGTGTACATCACATGAAATTACAGCATTTTGGTGTTAGAGACTGAGGTATCAGAAATTCTGACTGATCCTAGGCTACATGTTGAATTTAAAGCCTGTCTGGCATTAATGTGTTCAAAATACAGTAAGACATAAACTAAAACAAATTAAGACAAAACAGAAAGGGGTATTGAGAGAGAGAACAGAGGAGAGGAAAGGGAGATACAGAGAATGTAAAATGAAGGCTAGAGACTGATTTGAAGATACAGTTCAAGGCATGTGTTTGTTTGGTGTGCATGTATGAGAG
The DNA here is from genome assembly GCA_025134845.1 of Neodon shergylaensis. Lineage (NCBI taxonomy): Eukaryota > Metazoa > Chordata > Mammalia > Rodentia > Cricetidae > Neodon > Neodon shergylaensis. The sequence goes on from JABTXL010008264.1 coordinate 53,969, forward strand.
GGGTGTTTGGGGGTGACTGTGTGTGTGTGTGTGTGTGTTTTCCTTCATGGCATCTGTTAAGCTAGGAACACTGCTCACTTCCTGAGACCTGCTAGTTCCAGCTGACCTCCTCAGTCCTTTCTTGCAGGTGTTTGAGCTCTATTCGGGTTTCCTGAAGTTCTTTCCTGGTACCCACCGACAAATCTACAAAATAATGCAGGAAATTCTTGACTACATTTGCTACAGCATGGAGAAGCACCGGGAAACCTTGGACCCCAACAATCCAAGAGACTTCATCGATACCTACCTTATACGCATGGAGAAGGTAAGTCCTGCGTGAATGAGAGGGGATGGATGAGAGTGAAGGCTGAGGATGTGAGCGGAGGAAAAGGGGGCAGAGGATGGGGAGGAGAAACAGGAAATGGAGTGGAGAAGATGCAGAAGCATCTGGAAAAGGAAGAGAAAATGTGATAGGGAGAAAGAAGGGTGGGGAAGAAACACAGGACACAAGAAAAAAGCAGGAAAGACAACAGAAGTTCTAAGAGTCTGGGAGATAAACCATGATAAACTACCAGAGAGCACAGTAGAGAGAGAAGGCAGAGCAGAAGCCAAGTGACATTGTCGAGGACTGGAAAATGCCATGTGGTCCAGATAGTGAGACAGAAGGACAGTTCCCAGGATGTGTGTGCATCTCCCTGCAAGGTTCCAATCACCCCTGACTTTCCCTTCTCTCTCCCATCTGGAACCAGGAGAAGTCCAACCAACACACAGAGTTCCATCACCAGAACCTCATGATCTCCGTGCTGTCTCTCTTCTTTGCTGGCACCGAGACCAGCAGCACCACACTTCGCTTTGGCTTCCTGCTCCTGCTCAAATACCCTCATGTTGCAGGTGAGCCACAAGCGGCCAGTTGGGGAATCTTCTAGCTTCCTTTTTTTCTGCAGAGGTTTGTGAGGATGAGAGAGACATGGGTCTCTTACATCTGGAGCTCTGAAGGTTTTGGTCTACTTCTAACCTAAGGCAGTGCTGTGGGTGGTGGGTGAATGAACACTCAGCTGGTCCATTTCCATTGTTTTCTGCTAAAACATGAGGGTTGATTCATCTGTCTATCCTTTCTTTCTCCTCTTCCTTCCTTACTTCTCTCTTTCTTTTCTTCTGTCTTTGCATCCATCTGATACTCACTCATCTTTCTGTCCATTCACCTGTTCATCTATTTACCCATTGTATTCATGCTCCAACCATTATCTAACCATCCATATATTCAGTTTTTTCATTACTTTTATATCTACACACCTGTTCACCCACACATGTAATCCTTTGCCCATCATCTTTATACTCATAGATTATTAATCCTTGATTATTTCACCTGTTTGACCCAATGACATATATTTCATTTATGTATTTGGATGAATCAGTTTGTGAGTTTTATTCTTTATCACGGTTAGTTGAGCAGGCTCTCTGTCATTGATTCGTTGGTTCATTCATATACAAAGCTTCTCAATCCTTATTCTTTCCCACTGGCCTTGAATTCACCCTTCATGTGTCAATCCAATCCTTGGTTGGTTGTATTCATTTATCTATTTGTGTTTGCACCATTTATTGACTTGTTAATTGATTAATACAATGAATGAGAAGTAGAATATGGACATCCAGTTTTGCTTTGCTCATTTCCCTCACCCAGCAATCTTTCCTTTAGTACCTGACACATCCATTGCTTGGCTGATTTACCACTCACATTCTAAGAATTTGAAATCGATGTGACGTTGTTGTGAGTTTGTCTGCTGCAGTTCATGTGAGGAGGTGGGAGGACAACTTTGTGCAGCTGGGTCTCTCCTGCACATTTCCATGGATTCTGATGTCAAAGCCAGGCTGTCAGGATGGAAATCAATGCATTTGCTGACTGAGCCCTTTCATTGGTGAATATACTCACAAATGTGTTCATATTCTATATTTTTATACATACATTAATTCACTTCCTTTTTATTCCTGAGTCTATAGCCTTATATTGTTAGCCTGTATTTTTAATTTTTTTAAACTAATGCTCATTGCCATTTTGTTGTAAAAAGAGCAGCGGACCACTTCCCACTGTCCGGCTCCTAGCCACCTGGCTAGCTTATATCCTGAAATAACAACACACAAATTGTATTCATTTAAACACTGCCTGGCCATTAGTTCTAGCCTCTTATTGGCTAACTCTCACATCTTGATTCAAACCATTTCTAATAATCTGTATGTCACCACGAGGTTGTAGCTTACCGGGAAAGATTCGGCAAGTCTGACCTGGTGGCTGGCTCCATGGTGGCTCTCTCTGACTCTGCCTGATTTCTCCCAGCATTCTGTTCTGTCTACTCTGCCTATCTAAGTTTTTCTCTATCAAAAGGCCCAGGCAGTTTTCTTTATTCAACCAATGAAAACAACACATAAAAAGAAGACCCTCCTACACCATTGTTTTGTCTGCATATATGTCTGTGTGAGGATGTTGAATCCACTGGACCCAGAGTCACAGACAGTGCGAACTACCATGATGGTGCTGGAAATTGAACCCAGGTCCTCTTCAAAAGCAGCCAGTGCTCTTAACCACTGAGACATTTTCTCTCCAGCCTCTGGTATTTTCAAATATAAATTTCATGCAAAGAACTCTCTCTCTCTCTCTCTCTCTCTCTCTCTCTCTCTCTCTCTCTGTGTGTGTGTGTCTGTCTGTCTGTCTGTCTGTTATGCAAGAACACAAATTATAACATTGCATTTCAAATGCAGAGAATTCTTACCATCATTCCCTCCAGCCTCCGCCAAGATTGATAGATAAAGTAGCCCTTTGCTGTGGGTTTTTCTTTTCTTTCTTTTATGACCATGGTGGAAGCACTGGAGAAAGCCTCTAACATAGCTCTAAGCATGGCTGGAGAGACAGATGCCTGAGAGAAGAGCAGGTGTGCATGTCCAAAAGTGCAGTGTGTCTTTCTCAACAGAGTCTCCTGGCTCTGCACTGTTCCTAAGATATTGGCTTACAGAAATCAGGGTCACAGTGCATTGCCTCCATGAACAGGGCAAGCATTGTCTGCTGTCTCCCTTTTCTGTGCAGAGAAAGTACAAAAGGAGATCGATCAAGTGATTGGCTCACACCGCCCACCAACCCTTGATGACCGCAACAAAATGCCTTACACTGAAGCTGTCATTCGCGAGATCCAGAGATTTGCAGATATTCTCCCGATTGGAGTGCCGCACAAAGTCACCAAAGACACTTTGTTCCGAGGGTACCTGCTCCCCAAGGTGAGACCAGCTGCGATTCCACATCTCTACGCCATGATCATTCTCCACTCTCCCAATCACCACCCTCAGCCTATTTGTGGTTTCCCGGCATTCTGTGGTTCCCTAAGGACTAACTGCCTGCAGATGGGAGTCAGGGTATGCTAATATCTTTGTCTCTCACAATGTCTCCTAGAACACTGAAGTGTACCCCATCTTGAGTGCAGCTCTCCATGATCCACGGTACTTTGAACAACCAGATGCCTTCAACCCTGACCACTTTCTGGATGCCAGTGGGGATCTGAAGAAAAATGAAGCTTTTATGCCCTTCTCTTTAGGTGAGAAGGACCTGTGCTTCATTTCCCAGACACTAGAGGGCAGGCTCATCCTCCAGGATACAATCAGGACTAGGTGCAGTCTATCATAGCTGGGAACCCATTCCACCTGGCTACTGTCCCAGGAGGGGTCTCTTTAACTAAAGGTGCATCCTGCTCAGGAGGATATTGGAGAGGTATTGTAAAACCTCTAAACCTGAGCATATTCATTCTTTTTTTTATTTTATTATGAGGGGCAGACCCGAGCAGGCCCTGTGCCTGCTGCCTCAGTCTGAGTTCATATGAGCTTTGCTCAGTTTGTTCAGATCCTTGTTCTCTTGGTGTCCTGCATCCCCTCCAACTCTTACCCTCTTTCTGCCTCCTCTTCCTCTGGGTTCTCTAATCTCTAATGACAAAGACATTTCATTTAGAGGTCTGTGTTTCAAGATTTCTCTCTCTGAAATGTCTGGCTGTGTCTCTCTGAATTTATTTCCACCTCTGCATGGGGAAGCTTCTCTGATGATGGCTGAATAAGGAAGGCTCTGATCTATGTAGCAGAATGTCTTCAGGGGTCTTTTTGTTGTTACTTTTATTTATTTTTCCTTTTGAGCAGTAGCATTTTTATCCTAGTCCCTGGTTTCTGGTCACTCAACAATGCTGCATATTCAAACCATACATTGGATAATTACTCCCACAATGCACTGCATTGTGCCACTGTTGAGCCCTATTATATCACACAGGAAGGATAGCATGGTTCATCAAAATTATGTGGCTGGGTTTGTGTATACATTTCTCATTTGGTAGCCTGTAGAATACTTCCTATAGCAAAGATGCTAAATCAGGGGTGTGAAGGTTCTATATAGACACCAGCTAGATGTCTCCAGTCCAGTGAGTTGTGTGGGAATTGTCTTCAGTAATCAGACCTTGCTGTCAGTTTGTGGAATCAACCTACTGTCTTGCAAACAGCCTTTGGGTTGTTTGGGGTCTTCCGTGGGATCCCTTTGGTCAGAAACTGAATTGAATGCAGCCCAGTCCTGGTACTAGAAATTTGATTTAGTGAGAAGAGGGACCAAGTCTCCCTCATTATTTGGAGACTTCATTCGAATTGCCTTTCTGTAGTTTAGGAAGTTTCTACTATACTAGGTTTCCACACCAGCACTCAATGCCCCTCAATTCTAACTGTCTCTCCCCACACTCTATCCATCAAGCCCATCTCTACTCCCTCCTGGACCTCCCATTCCTGTCCCTTATGATGCCCCTAGTATACCCATGAACTCTATTCTATTTCCCCCTCCCAGGGAGATTTATATTTCCCTCCTAGTACTTTTGTCTGTATCTAACCATTCTGGATCTATGGATTGTAGCTTGGTTATTATTTATCCACATATAAGTGAATACATGCCATGTTTATGTTTTTGGGTCTGGGCTACCTCACTCAGAACTCTTTTCTAGTTCCATCCCTTTGCCTGAATTTTCATGATGCTGTTTTTTTTTCTTAAACATCCTAATAATACTCCATTGTATAAAGGTAACACATTTTATTCATCCTTCTATTGAGGAACATGAAGTTTGTTTCCAATTCTGGCTTCTATGAATAGAGCAGGATTGAGCATGGTTGAGCAAGTGCCTGTGTGATAGGATTAAGCATCCTTTGGGTATATGCCCAAGAGTGCTATAGCTGGGTCTGGAGAGAGGTGAATTCCTAATTTTCTAGGGACCTACCACACTGATTTTCATAGTGGCTGTATAAGTGTGCACTCCCACCAGCAATGGAGGTGTGTTCCCCTTACTCCACATCCTCTCCAGCATGTGCTGTCACTTGTGTTATTGATCCTAGCCATTCTGAAGGTGTAAGATGGAAACCCCAAGTCATTATGATTAATATTTCCCAGATGACTAAAGCTGCTGAACATTTCCTTAAATGTTTCTCAGCCATGTGAGTTTGTTCTATTGAGAATTCTCTGTTGAAATCTGTATGCCATTTTTACATTGGATTATCTCGTTTTTATATCTAATTTCCCGAGTTCATTATATAGTTTGGATATTAGTCCTTTATTTGATGTAGAGGTGGTAATAATGTTTCCCATTTTGTAGCTGCCACTTTTTATCCAAGTGATGGTGAATTTCGCCTTGCAAAAGCTTTTAAGTTTCATGAGTTCCCAGTTTTGTTGATCTTAGTGTCTGTGCTATTCTTGTTCTGTTCAGGAAGTCATAACAGGTGCTTCAAATCCATTCCCCACTTTTTCTCTATTATGCTTAGTGTATCTGGTTTTATGTTAAGGTTTTTTTTTTTGAGACAAGGTTTATTGGAGCTTTGGTGCCTGTCCTGGAACTAGCTCTTGTAGACCAGGCTGGCCTCGAACTCCCAAAGATCTGCCTGCCTCTGCCTCCCGAGTGCTGGGGTTATATGTTAAGGTTTTGATCCATCTGAAGTTGAGTTGTGTGCAGTGTGGTGAATTTGGCCCTATTTTCATTCTCCTACATGCAGTCATCCGATTTGACCAGCACCATTTGTTGAGGATGCTGTCTTTTTTCCCAGTGTGTATTTCTGGCTTCTTTTGAAGGATGTTGTTTTTACTATGCTAATCCTACTCATTCATCAGCACAGGAGATCTTTCCATCTTCTCATGTCTTCTCCAATTCTTTCTTCAAAGACTTGAAGTTTTTATTGCACAAGCCTTTCACTTGCTTGGTTAGAGTTACCCTGGGATATTTATATTATGTGAAGCTATTGTCAAAGGTGTTATTTCCCTGAGTTCTTTCTCAGTGCGTTTTTCATTTGGATGTAACAGGACTACTGGTCTTTGTGAGTTAATTTTGTGTCCAGCTAAGTTGCTGAAAGTGTTTATCAGCTATAGGAATTACCTAGTGGAAATTTTTTGGGGACACACACACACACATACACACACAATCATATATATCATCTGATAACAAGTTTACTTTTTCTTCTTCCTTTTCAATTTATATCCCCTTGGTCTCCTTCGGTTGCATTATTACTTTAGTTAATACTTCAAGTATTCTACTGAATAGATGTGGAGATTTTAGACAACATTGTCTTGTTCTAAATTTTAGTGGAATTGCTTTGAGTTCCTTTCTATTTAAGTTGATGTGGGCTGTAGGCATGCTGTAAACTGTCTTTGTTATGTGTAGGTGTGTCCCTTGTGTCTCTGTACTCTCCAGTACATTTATCATGAAGAGGCACTGGTTATTGTCAAAGTCTTTTCTGCATCTAATGAGATGAGCACATGGATTTCTTTCATTTTGCGTATATTTATTATGTTTCATATAATTGTTCATATATATTGAACCATCCTGGATCTCTGGAATGAAACATATTTGATCATGGTGGATGAACTTTTTGTTGTGTTCTTGGATTTGGCTTGCAAGTACTTTATAGAGTTTTTTGCCTTTATAAGGCAAGTTGGTCTGTGATTCTCTTTCTTTGTGGTTTGGCTATCAGGGTAACTGGCCTCATAAAATGAAATGGACAATATCGCTTGTGTTTCTATTTTGTAGAATAATTTGAGGAGTATTGATAGAAACTCCTGTTTGAAAGTCTGATAGAATTCGGTGTTGAAACGCTCTGTCCCTGAGCTTGCTTTTTTTTTCTTTTTCTTTTCAGGGGGTGGGAGGTTGAATATTCGCAGAATTTCAGTGACTGTTTCTATTTCTCTAGGGATTATAGGTCTGTTTAAATTCCTTATTTGGTCTTGATTTCACTTTGGTAAGTAGTACCTATCAAAAAAAATACCCATTTCATTTAGATTTTCCAATTTGGTGAAATACAAGTTATTTAAGTATGTCCTTTAAATTCTCTGATTTCCTTGGTGTCTTTTATGTCTCACCTTTTGCTTCTGATTTCATTAACTTGTTCAAACTCTGTCCACCTTTTTATCTAGATAAGGGTTCATCAACTGTATTGATTTTCTGTAAGAACTAATTCTTTGTTTCTTTCTTTATTTTTATTGCCATTTTTGCTTCTATTTTATTGATTTCAATCTGTAGTTTGATGTTGTAATACGAGCAGGCCGGGGCTGCGTCCCCAGCACCCGGGCCGCTTGGCTAGCTTATGCCCCAAAATAATTACACAGACCCTGTATTCTTTTAAGCACTGCTTGGCCCATTTCTATCTAGCCTCTTCTAGGCTAATTCTCACATATTAATTTAGCCCATTTCCATTCATCTGTGTAGCACCGCTAGGTGCGCTTACCGGGAAGATTCTAGCCTACATCCATCTTGGGTTGGAGCTTCATCGCGCGTCTGGCTCTGAGAGGAGCTGCATGATTTCTGTGCTCCAGAGAGCAGAGCTGTCAAGTCTCTGAGGCGTCTTACCTCACTTCCTCTTCCTCCCAGCATGCTACTCTGTTTACTCCTCCCACCTATGTTTTAACCTATGAGGGCCAAGCAGTTTCTTTATTACTTAACCAATGAAATCAACAGATTGATATATGACACTCCCACATAGTTTGATTATTTTTTGCCATATGCTCCTTTGGGTGTGACTTCTTTTTGTTTTAGAGCATGACCCTCACCCTTCCTAATAGTGTGGCCCTTTTATAACATCAGTTAGCTCCAGCATTTCTCTGTTTAGTTTTTGTCTGGATGACCTGTCTATTGATGAGTGTGGAGAGCTGAAGTCTCCCACTGTCAGTGTGTGAAGGTTAATATGTGATTTAAGCTGTAGTAGTTTTCTTTTGCAAACTTGGGTATTCTTGTGTTTGGGGCATAGATTGTTAGAATTTAAATGTGCTCTTGGTGGATTTTTCCTCTGATGAATATGTAGTGTACTTCCCTGTGTCTTCTGATTAGATTTAACTCTAATTTGTTAGATATTAAAATAGCCACAGCAGTCTGCTTCTCAGGTCCATTTGCTTGGAATGTCTTTTTTTTAGCCTCTTACCCTGAGGTAATGTCCTTGATGTTATGGTGCTTTTCTTGGATGAAGCAGAAGGATGGATCAACTTTTTGCTTCCATTCTGTTAGTGTTTCTTATTTCATTTGGGAAATTGAAACCATTGATGTTGAGAGATATCAATGGCCTATCATTGCTGATTCCTGTTATTTCATTTTTGTTATTGTTGGTTGTGGTGGTGTTGGCTGCGGTGGTGTTTTTTTGTATTTTTATACTTTTGATTTTGGTGGTTGCGATTATTTTATTCCCTGTGCTTTCTTGTTCACAGGTAATATTTTCAGATTGGAGCTTTTCTTTGAGCACTTTCATTAGGGCTAAATTTTTAGATAAATAATATTGTTTAATTTTTTTCTATCTATGGTAATCAAAAGGTTTGTTGTTTATTGGACTCTGGGCTGATATTTGGTTTCTTTTCTTTTTTTTTTTTAAATCTGCAGCACTTCCATCTGGGCCCATCTGGCTTTTAGGGTCTCCATTTAGAAACCAGGTGTAATTCTAATAGGTTTACCTTTATATGTTTCTTGGTCTTTTTGCTTTGAAACTTTAAATATCTTTGCCTGGTCTATACATTAGTGTGTTAATGGGTCTTTTCTTTCTGGTCTAACCTATTTGGTGTTCCATAAGATTCTTGTACCTTTATAGACATCTCCTTCAGATTAGGAAAATTTTCTTTATGATTTTGCTGAAAATATTTTCTGGTCCTTTGAGCTGGGGTTCTTTTCCTTCTTCTAGTCCTATTGTTTTTAAGTGTGGTCTTTTCACAGTATTCCGGATTTCTAGAATAATTTTCTGTCATGAGTTTTTCAAACTTAACATTTTCTCTAACTGATATATCTATTTCCTCTATCGTATCTTCAGGGCCTGAGAATCATTCTTCCACCTTGCTGATGAAGCAGCCTGTTTAGTTCCTCTTCTAACTCATAAATTTTAGTTTCCAGAATTCCCCCATTTAGGTTTTCTTTTTTGATTCTACTTCCATTTTCAGGCCTTAAACACAGTTTGTGTTTTCCTGGATTTCTATAAAAGATTTATTAAATTCCTCTTTAAGGCCCTCTACCACCTTCAGAAGGCAGTGTTAAAGTCTTTCCATGGGCTGAAGCTATGTCAAATGTGCAGGGTGAACAGTGGCAGGTCTGCTGGGCTCGTGTGGATTCACATTGTCCTGGCTGTTACTGATTCCATTTTTATGCTGGTATCAAGGAATCTGGTTTTGGTGTGATTATGGGTCTGTGTGCCTATTTCTGGGATTGTCTTTTTTGGGTGGGTGTTTGGTTTCTTGGTTTCTGGGTTTTATGCTTTTATTTATTTATTTATTAAAGATTTCTGCCTCCTCCCCACCACCGCCTCCCATTTCCCTCCCCCGATCAAGTCCCCCTCCCTCGTCAGCCCAAAGAGCAGTCAGGGTTCCCTGCCCTGTGGGAAGTCCAAGGACCACCCACCTCCATCCAGGTCTAGTAAGGTGAGCATCCAAACTGCCTAGGCTCCCACAAAGCCAGTACGTGCAGTAGGATCAAAATCCCACTGCCATTGTTCTTGAGTTCTCAGTAGTCCTCATTGTCCGCTATGTTCAGCGAGTCCGGTTTTATCCCATGCATTTTCAGACCCGGGCCAGCTGGCCTTGGTGAGTTCCTGATAGAACATCCCCATTGTCTCAGTGTATGGGTGCACCCCTCGCGGTCCTGAGTTCCTTGCTGGTGCTCTCTCTCCATCTGCTCCTGATTTGGACCTTGAGATTTCTGTCTGGTGCTCCAATGTGGGTCTCTGTCTCTGTCTCCTTTCTTCGCCTGATGAAAGTTAATATTCAAGAGGATGCCTATATGTTTTTCTTTGGGTTCACTTTCCTATTTAGCTTCTCTAGGATCACGAATTATAGGCTCAATGTCCTTTATTTATGGCTAGAAACCAAATATGAGTGAGTGAGTAAATCCCATGTTCCTCTTTTTGGGTCTGGCTTACCTTACTCAGGATAGTGTTTTCTATTTCCATCCATTTGTATGCAAAATTCGAGAAGTCATTGTTTTTTACTGCTGAGTATTACTCTAATATGTATATATTCCATACTTTCTTCATCCATTCTTCCATTGAAGGGTTAGATTAATATGTAAGAGCTAGCCAATAAGAGGCTGGAACTAATGGGCCAAACAGTGTTTAAAAGAATACAGTTTCTGTGTAATTATTTCGGGTATAAAGCTAACCGTTCGGGCGGCCGGGTGGCAGGGATGCAGCCTTGCCGCTCGTATTACAACAATGAATTGTTCCTGTTATGAGTATAAAGTGTCCATCTCGATTTCTTCTGATTGATTTTAGTTTGAAGTCAGTTTTGTTAGAAATTAGTATGGCCACACCTGCTTTTTTCTTAGGACCATTTGCTTGAAAAACCTTTTCCCAACCCTTTACTCTGAGTAGTGCCTGTCTTTGTGGTTGAGATGTGTTTCTTGCAAACAGCAGAATGTTGGATCCTGTTTTCGTATCCAATCTCTTAGCCTGTGCCTTTTTATAGGTGAATTGAGACCATTAATATTGAGTGATATTAATGACCAGTGGTTGTTTACTCCGGTTATTCTTATTGCTTCTGGTAGTAGCGTTTGTGTGTCTCCCTTCTTTAAGTTGTGCTGGTGAAGGGTCGCTAGATCCCTGAGTTATTGTAGGCAGTGTTGGCAATGTTGGATTCCTTGGGTTGCGATTTTCCTTCTATTACTTTCTGTAGGGCTGGATTTGTGGCTACGTATTGTTTAAATTTGTTCTTATCCTGGAATATCTTGTTTTCTCCATTGATAGTGAATGATAGCTTGGCTGGGTAGTTTGGGTTTGCATCCATGGTCTCTTAGTTTCTGCTGTACCTCTATCCAGGACCTTCTGGCTTTCATGGTTTCCATAGAGAAGTCAGGTGTAAGTCTGATCTTTTTACCTTTATAAGTTACTGGGCCTTTTTCCTTTGCAGCTCTTAATAATCTTTCTTTAACCTGTATATCTTGTGTTTTGATTATTATATGGCGAGGGGATGTTTTTCTTTGATCCAGTCGTTTTGGTGTTCTGTATGCTTCTTGAATATTCAAAGTAATATCTTTCTTTATGTTGGAAAAGTTTTCTTCCATAATTTTGTTAAAAATATTTTCTGGGCCTTTGAGCTGTGACTCTTCCCCTTCTTCTATCCCTATTATTCTTAGGTTTGGTCTTTTTTTGTGTGTGTGTGTCCCATATTTCCTGAATGTTTTGTGATGAGAATTTGTTGGCTTTGCTGTTTTCTTTGATCAGTGCATTTATTTTCTCTATGGTGTCCTCAGAATCTGAGATTCTTTGTTCTATCTCTTGTATTCTATTTAGTATGCTTGTTTCTGTAGTCTCTGCTCGTTGACCTAGATTTTCTATATCCAGCTGGTCCTCAGTTTGTGTTTTCTTCCTTGCTTCCATTTCAGTTTTCAATTCTTGAACTGTTTCCATTACCTGTTTGATCGTTTTTTCTTGGTTTCCCAGGGTATCATTTACGTATTTACTCATTTCTTCAAACTTTTTGTTTTACTTCTCATCCATTTCTATAAGGGCATTTTTTACATGTTGTTTAAGGGACTCTATTGCATTCATAAAGTCAATTTTTTCCGCTTCTTCTGTGTTAGGGTGTTCAAGTCCTTCTGTTATAAGATCATTGAGTTCTGGTGTTTTCATGTTGTTTTTCAGATTGTTGGGTGAATTCTTGCCTTGAGGCCTGCCCATCTCCTCCTATTGATGCTATCTAATGGGTCTCTTAAAACAGGATCAGGTTTCCCAGCTGGCCAGGGGCCCCTGCTTACAGAATGCCCTCGCTAGCTCCGTTTCCTGGTTCCCACTGCAGGCCAAGTTCCCTCTCACCACTCAAAAGGGTCTTCAGGACCTGGACCAGGCTCCCTGTTCTCCAGGGACCTCACCAACAAAAGGCCTACCACTCTGCAGGCCAGCCACCAAAACAGAGAAACTCCAGCTGCCCTCTGCACTGAGCTGCAGACCCAGCACCCAAACAGGCTAAACTGGATGATCCCGTGGACTCGCAGAAGGGAGGGAGAGTGAAGGAGGCCCCTGGGTGCAAGCTGGGATGGGTCAGGGAGAGAGAGGTTGCACCAGAGGAGGAGCAGCCCCAGCTGAGGGTACCAGCTCTCGCAGACTATCTGGGAAGTCAAGGGGGTCGGGAATGCCCCCGCTCAGTTTCCTGTGTCCCACCGCAGGCCAAGAACACTCTCCCCACTCAGGAGGGTCTTCAGGGACAGGACCAGGCTCCCCGTTCGCCCGTGGACCTCGCCAATAAAAGGCCAACCCCTCTGCAGGCCAGGCCCCAAAAAACCTACTTGATTTAATTGTAGTGGGGCGATCTGCTCTCAGTGTGGGCTTCACTGTTTCATGTTTGGACTATCCCGCATCCGCCGCGTCTGCGCGCTGGTCTCCGCAGCGCAGGTCTCCGCCGCGCCGGTCTCCGCCGGTTGGGTCTGTGCACAGGTCTCTCCCGGCAGCCTGGGCTGTGTGCAGGTCTCTCTCCCATTTCTGGGTTTTAGGTGAGCATGATGGCTGTGTGTTTCCTCATAGGAAATTTTCTGTGAATCTCTTTCCCTGTCCTGCCCAGCTGGTGTGTTCCCAGGGAATTCCTGCTGGTGTTGGAGGCTGGGATAATGGGATGAGCTGGGGGAAGGAGGATTGGAGAAGTAGATCTTTGTGATTCATTGGGGATAGGGTCAGGGAAGCAAGGGAGAGCACACCAGGCCTTCTGCTGCAGAGCTGGAGGTGAGATGGGGGCAGTGGGGGTGGATCTGGAGAATCAGAAGGAGAGGTGTGGATTCTCTGTCAGCATACCTGCTTCCCTGGTCAGAGTGGACTTTGGGTTAGTAAAAGGGGTACCTCCTGGGGAAGATCAGGGAAATCCAAAGAGATGGGGAGTGTGTGTAGGGAAGGCTGCAGCAAGGGTTCTGTTGCAGAGGTGGGGTGAGGACTGGGGTTTGGGTCTTGGGGAACAAAGGGAGAGGTGAAGATCTGCAATCAGCCTACCTGAATCCAGGGCAGGAATGGCCTGTGGGTTAGCAGAGAGAGTGAGAATTGTTTTTCCTAGGGAACAACAACAAGAACAAATGACATCATCTATGAACTGCCATGAGCTTGTAAGGTCCTGGGGCTAGGGAGGGATTAATCTGTGAGCACTGGGGAGATGAGGCATGTCATGGCACACTTGTCTGTTTGTATTAAATATTCTTTGGCTTGTTAAACTGTAAGACAGATCAAAATTGCTAACATTTATTTTTTTCAAGAACGCATACACAATGGATAATTTCCTGAAATAGAGAAGGGTCAGAGTTACAACAACCATCAGTGTCTGTAGACCAGAGGGAGCTGGGCATGGCCACACAGCTTGATGGGTGCCAGCTCTGCTTTTGCCTTACTTGGCCATGCTGAGGTAGTTGGCAGCCTCAGATCAACTGATGTGAGTGATAGAAATTGGTTCTTCACTGGAAGAATATAATCTCAAGTTAGTGTGTAGTTCAGTTGCCAGTATTTGGTTAATTTGTTACATACAGAAGCTGCCTCTGGCCAAATTTAATTCAATTGAATGGATTCTATGGGATATAAACATAGAAACTTAGTGTTCAGGTTTCTTGTCCTTTGGAGAAAGAAAGGTTCTAGAAACAGTTGGTTAGCTTTTAGTTGCCCCCCCCCCAACACACACCATCATGCTAGGAATGGAGCCCAAGGCTGTGATACCATGGTAAGGAAGTTCTCTTACAATGAGCCCATACCTCCAACCTCCCCCTTGTGCATTCTAGAGATGCTCTCCTGCTGAGCATGTCTGTCCTCATCCCCTCACAGAGGGATTTAAGGCAAGTGTTCTCCTGCTGAGCCATGTCTCCTCTAGAAAATGTCTAGTCCTGAGTGCCAAGTGACTTCAGTGTCCCTGGGCTCAGCCCTGCTCCTGAATTGTCCATATGTCTGTCCCTAGTGTGGAAAGGCAGGGATGTGGAAAATAAACTGAGACAAATCAACGATAGAGAGCTATGGAGATTGAGACAGATTCCAATAAAGTGAGACTCACAGAGACACAGGAATCTTCAATAGGAGGAGATGTGCGGTAGGAATCAGAGTGTGGGCATGAGAGAGAAGAAGATGGGGAAAGAACATATGTGATGATGTAGTCAGGAAGAGAGGAAGGAGAGAGAGAAGGGAAGGGGAGAAAGGCACAACTAGAAAGAGACCAAGAAGCAGGAGGGAAGACACAGAAGGAAGATGTGACAAGGTGTCCTTGGACAGAAAAACGGGAGGGACTGAGATGCTATCTAGGGAGTTTAGAAAGACACAAATGGATGGAAGACATCAAAAGACAAATAGTACTGATATGTTACACAGGTTCAGGTAAGTTGCCATTGGCAGAAAGAAAAAAGTAAAGAGAGAGAGAGAGACAGAGAGAGAGAGACAGAGACAGAGACAGAAAGGCAAAACTTGTTAGAGCCAAAGAGACATAAATGGTGTCCCAAATAACAAGCGCCAGGCATGGGGATTTTGTGTTGATAGTGAGATAAGCCATTAAGGAGAGAGAGCACGAGCAAGGAACTCAGGACCACGAGGGGTGCACCCACACACTGAGACAATGGGGATGTTCTATCAGGAACTCACCAAGGCCAGCTGGCCTGGGTCTGAAAAAGCCTGGGATAAAACTGGTCTCGCTGAACATAGCGGACAATGAGGACTACTGAGAACTCAAGAACAATGGCAATGGGTTTTTGATCCTACTGCACCTATTGGCTTTGTGGGAGCCTAGGCAGTTTGGATGATCACCTTACTAGACCTGGATGGAGGTGGGTGGTCCTTGGACTCCCCACAGGGCAGGCAACTCTGACTGCTCTTTGGGCTCATGAGGGAGGGGGACTTGATTGGGGGAGGGGGAGGGAAAGGGGAGGCGGAGGTGGGGAAGAGACAGAAATCTTTAGTAAAAAAAAAAAAAGCTGCTTTGGAAAAACCTGGTTCATAAAACCAGTACTAGGAAAACCATCTCAGAGACCTCTCCATGTATTTCTAAGCTCATGCCACCTAAATTCTGGAAAGGTGGGGCCTAGCCGGGTAGGGTGCTTTCCCTAAATACTCCTACACAGGCCTGATTTCCCAGCAGTTGGAGGGCACAGGGGCTGCTGGGAATCCCTCCTCCACCTGGAGGCCTGAGGCAGCCAGTTGCTTAGTAAGAATCACTGAGGTACAGGCAGGTGGTGGAGCCTCTGCCTGGAATTTCTGGCTCCCTTGCTCTGTGCTGTTCCATGCATGATGAGACAAACCAACAAGGGCTAATTATACTCCTGAGAACCATGGAGCCTTCATCATGTGCCCATTCCCTATTGTGTGAACAATTATATTTGAATCTCCATACATACTTTCTGCTGTGTGTGACCCTGGATTATGAAAAGAAACCTGCAGTTCCATTTAGGGAGTCTACAAGTCAAATTACTCTCAGTAGTCCTGACTTGAATTCATTGATCTCAAGCTGAAGAAGAAATGGGAGCGGGGGGGGGGGAGGTGCGGATGAGAGACAGAGGGGACAGAGACAGGGGACAGACAGAGAGCTCTAGCAATGTATTCCATCATCTTCCTTCTGTAATCTCCCAAGTGCTGCACTTGCAGGCATGTGCCTCCATGCCTGGCTCTTAAAGGACCCTTGATATCATCCAGTTGTTGATCTAAGAATCTTTGTAAGCAACATCTTCACCCTCAAGGCAGCCAAGGAGATGGGGACCAATCTCCCCACATGAGAAAAAAGGGAACATTAAAGATTTTACATTATATATGTTTATACATACATATTTATTCTTACTCTATTGTGTTCTTACAATTTTGAAACAAAGGACTATGATAATGAGCAAAACCTATAAATCTGTCAGAAATTACCATGCAACATCCACCAACAATTTGACTTGCATTTTATGATTGAATTATTACATATATGCTCCATGCATATACATGTGCACTATGGAGGGTGTGTAAATGTTTATGACAGAGGACATGCTGTGGGAGTTTGTTCTTTCCTTGCAACATGTGTGTCCATGGGGTAAACGCACGTCCTCAGGATTGATGCAGGCTGCCTTCCATGATAAGAAGTCTCACTAGCCCTTACACCAATTGTCTGAAGTTTTGTGAAACTCTTACCATTTTTACTTGAATTGCAGGTTAAGAATCAAATTCATTCTTCTACATTTCAATGGGAGAGTTGTCTGGGTTTAGGAAAGGGACAGTCTGAAGATTGCATACTGACCCGGGGCTAACATGGCTCATTCTCTGTGCCCACAGGAAAGCGCATTTGTCTTGGAGAAAACATTGCCCGCAATGAATTGTTCCTTTTCTTCACCACCATCCTCCAGAACTTCTCTGTGTCCAGTCCTGTGGCTCCTAAGGACATTGATCTCAGGCCCAAGGAGAATGGCTTGACCAAAGTGGCTCCAACATACCAGATCCAGTTCTTGGCCCGCTGACTGGGCTGAGGTGGCCCGGTGTCCCCACTCCTGTTGAGAATGGCCTCTTCTTTCTTCCTCTGTGAGACCTGCTGCCAACTAGGCTGTAGGTCACTGCTCACATCCTTCAACCTTACTGCAGCTTCTGCAAAACTCTCAGGTGTGTTCTTCTGCCCTTAGAATTGCACAAGAGAAATCACTCAATGTCTTTCTTGATGTGTGAACCAAGAGACTTCTAGAGGCCACATCTCATGCTGAGTCTGTTCCTTACTTCACCCAACAACAACAGTTTTCATGTAGAGACTTCTGGTGCTCAATGGAACAATCTATTGAATGCCGGAGGTCATGTCAGAGGAGGAGCAGGTGGAAATTGAAGTTCAAAGTGTCAGATCACCAGGAAGAAATCTCTCTGATGGGTTAATATTGTTTTATACAAGACTATGAGAACACAGACTCTGCAGTATCTTTTGATTCCACTTTGCTTTTACGTGTTTGCTGCTACAATTTTCCCCTGATATCTGGCTTTCCCTGGTGTGAGAAGATGTGGAGAGACTCCGCTTCCTGTAACATAGTGTGTTTCTCTCATGAAAACAACCTGATCTACTGGGCATTTTAATCTGTGGATTATCAAGAAGATGATTCCTCCCTAACTGTGCTGTCTATTTGATATAATGTTAGATTATACACAGTTTTTGGTAGATAAAAAAGGAAGTAATTCACGAATGTTGCCTATGAGCTCCACCTAAGGGGTTGCTGCAGATCACAGTTCAAGTAAAGAAAAACAATGAGCCAACTGTGTTAAATTTCTTGAATATTACATTTTGGTATAAGGCTGTTTGGAGAATGAACGAGGAATTTTTCAGGATGTAAACCCTTGATTTCATGAGGGATCTCCTCCCCACCACAAAGCCATGTGAGTTGAGTCTTTATTCCCACGCATCCACGGTGGTTCAGAGAAATAATCTACGGTCCCCGCTTCCACCTGACCATGACACTTTTGGAACCCAGTCTCCCTCTTTCACTTTTCCATATTTAACATCATCTGCTCCATGATATTTGGTGAGTGCACTAATTTCTAGCATCCCAAATTTGTACATTCACTACGTTCACTGAGTGAAACATTCACTATCACCAGCTCTTTCTATACCCTGCTAAGGTCAGAGATTACACCATGGGCCAGGAATCAGTATGGGTGGATTCTCAGAATAGACCAGTGGTCTAGAACACAGAGACAAGAAAGCTCCCATATGTCAGATTTCTAAAGGAGTGGAGATTACTTTAGTTTCTCTGTGTTTCTGAGGATGCTATCACTCAATAGGTAACCAGCAGCATCCACAGCAACTGAAGAAGAGGAGATGTGTGAAGTGAAGGCATGTTCAGATGGAAGAGTGTGCACCCAGCTGCAAGGAGCCCTGGGTCTGAGCCTTGGCATCATATGAGGAGATTGTACTGGGACAATTTTGTCATCCTATTATTTAGAAGGTTGAGGCAGGAGCCCAGGAGTTGAAGGTTATCCTCTGTGCCTTACATGGAGGCCAGCCTGGAACCCAAGAAACTCTATTGGAAAGATTTTACAAAATCCATCTTTTTCTTACCAAAATACATTGTCTACTTGTTTACAGAAGTCTCAGATAGCATTTATGGTTCTGGTTTGCTACTCCCTTCTCCTGGCTCTTAACTTTGAGAAACTATTTTATGTACTTGAGTGTCTGGTGCATTTATGTTTGTGTAGTTTGCACCTGTACCATGTATATGTACCTGTCCTTTGAAGGTCAGAAGAGCGTATTGGATCCCTTGAAACTGGAGTTCCAGTGTTGGGAAGCAATGAGAGGAGAACAGCAAACAGCTTTGGAATTCATGGGATGAGACCTGGCAGTCAACATAAACAGGCTGTGTGAGTCTTGGAGAAGCAGAGTCCTAGGACTGTGTATCCTGAGGACCTTATGCTGTTATTGAGCATAGCTCTGCTTATTGCCCTCATGGTCACCATGTCCCTCATAGTCTATGGGTGGCATGAAAACTCTCAGGCACTTTCTAGCCCCTCACTGGGCAGTGTTACTGGTTCTTACAATAAAAATTATTGACTTTTCCAAGCATTGCTGCTGGAGCAGATGAATGATTCAACCAGCACCCTTGGAAAGTTTTTAAACATATAGATTGTTGGTAAAGTAAGGTGAAGATTGTTTGGCTTATGGCTTCACTCCACCCTCTGTTATCCCTATACTCAACAAGTCTGGAATGTTTGAGTGAAAGTTCCATTCTAAATCTCCTCTCCTGGGAGTTGCTTCAGTCCAGACTCCACTCCCGAGAAAGCCCCCCAAACAGTGACTCCTCCTCAGACTCTGCCTCAGAGATGCTCATGACTGTTAGGAATATTCCTAAAAATGAGCCTCTCCACCGAAGCAAATAATCCTAATCAGACCAAATCAGACCAAATTAAAAGATATCCAGGTTGAATTAGACATCTGTACTCTTGAGTGGCCTGAGGGGAGAATGGAAAGCCTACAAACCACCTAAGAGGAAGAGGGAAGACCATGCATATGTTTTCTGGGGAGCAGTTTAAATAGCCTGTGGGAGTGATTCGGACCTTTCCTAGGAAGGGGTTAAGGCTTGGTGGGCTCAGGGGAGGGTGCTTCCAAAGATGGATGCCAGTGGCTGAGATTACATTCCAGACTCTTTGAATAAGAGATGACAGGAAGCTGAGGTGATATTTATGACCATAATTTTAGGGTCTCTTTGGATAAAAAAGCATTGACTTAAGTCTGAATACTTCCTGTGGTCTTGGGGGTGACATAGGGGAGGGGAGAGCTGAGTGTTCCTGGGCTCAAGCTCAGTGAGAGGAGTGGCTGGAGAGGTATCGTGTTCACTCTCATCCCGGAGATGACAGGCATCTGTTCCTTGAGGGAAATGAGAAAGCAGGTGACTAGGAGTAAAAATATTGTTATTACCCATCTTGTTTGTATCACCAAAGAAGAGTGTGCCAGGACGAGGAGCAGGTAGGCCCTTCTTTGTGGCATCTTGGAAAACCAGAGGGTAGACGGTCCTAACTGCTGGACAGACCATGTGTCCTGAGTAGGTGCCCGCTTGAGCCTGGAGCGATGGTACCAGCATGGATGTCCCAGGAACTTGGCAGCCAAGGGGGTAGTGAGGGTTACCATGTGAGGTCCTGTCTATCAAAGTTCAAGAGGCCTAGGAGCTAGCTGTTTGAGGAGTACTCTGTCCCTTGGGGAAAGCAAGGCAGGTTTAGTGGCATTAGATCCACTGGTGTTGGGTCAAGAAGACAACTGTCAGCATGTGAACGGAGAAGGGACCTCAGAAGGGAGAGGTAGGGGAGATACCCTGCCATTGGAAGAGTTTGGACTGGGAGGTGATGGTTAAGGAGAAAGGGCCTTCCATAAAGCAGCTCAAAAGGACTCAGGCCCATAAGGGAATGTGGGGTGCCCTGAGGAAAGTAAGGACAGCAGGGAGAAAGGAGGGCCAAGTTAACCTGAGTTCAATGGAGAGCTTGATTAGCTGTTGTTTGATGGGTCCATTGGCCCTCCTCAACTTTCCCAAGGATTATGGATTACGGTAAGGGGTGTGGAATTTCCAGGAGATGTTGAGAGCTTCTGACACAAGCTCTATGACCTTGGAAGTGAAGCTTGGTCCATTGTCCATCTGGATGTTCCATGGTACGCCAAACTGAGGAATGATGTGGTCCAGGAGTACCTGAGTCACCACATCTGCCATTTCCCTGGAGGCCGGAAATGTTTCTATCCATCCTGTAAAAGTTTCCACAAATGTTAGGAGATAATGAAGTTTGTTATGAGTCATCATGTGGGTAAAATCAACCTGCTAAACTTCACTGGGTTGATGTTCACAAAGCTGGTGTAGAGACTGATTTATATGGAGCGCCCCCTGTGGGTTCTCCTGGGCACATGCCTAGCAGGAATAGTGAACCTGTGAAATATGATCTCAGAGACGGATGGCTCCAAGAAGTGGAACAGTGCTTTGGGGCCTATGTGTAAAGTCTGAAATGATTGACAATGCCTGGTCTTGAGGAAATATGAGATGTGTAGTTAAATAGATCCATCCACCCTTTGTTTTTGTCCCCTCCCTTTTTATGAGCTCATTCCTGTCTTTTGATTGGTAACAGAGCTAATAGGAGGGAGTTAAGAACAAAATATGTTCTGTGGAATCAGAGGAGCTGGAGGCCCACACCGGGGCCACTGAGTCAGCCTTGGCATTGCCTAAGCCACTGGGTCCTTGGAGGATTGTTGTCCCTGACAGTGAATAGTGGCTACTTCTGCAGGAAGCTGGAGGGCCTCCAAGAGGTTGGCTATAAGGGGTCCCTTAACTATAGGAGTGCCCTTGGTTGTAAGGAACCCCCTTTTCTTCCAGAGTGCAGAATGAGTATGACCTATTAAGAAGGCATACTTAGAGTCAGTATAGCTATTACCCTTTGTCCCTTGGCTATTTGGAGTGCCCTAGTCAAGGCAATTAATTCAACCTTTTGTGAGGAGGTTCCCATTGGCAGGTGGGTAGCTTCAACTGTGTTAGAGGAAGTGATTTGTCTATGAAGTAACTTCCATCAACAAACAGGGTGAGTTGGGGAATCTGTAAGTGGCTGGTATAGACAACCTGGCTCTGGTGAGGTTAAAGCCTTACAGCTTCTGGGCAAGGGTGAGTGAAGGTACCAGACAGGAAGGAAACAGGAAGGAGACTTGTGGGGTTTAGGGCAGGGCTGAAGGCCAAAATAATTTCATTGCTTTCTAGAAACAGTAAGTGAAAAACCTGGACTCATGAAGGCCCAAGCAGAGAGAGAGATAGAGATAGAGAGATAGATAGATAGATAGATAGATAGATAGATAGATAGATAGATAGGAATATATATATATTAGAGTACTACTCAGCAGTAAAAAACAATGACATCTTGAATTTTGCATGCAAATGGATGGAAATAGAAAACACTATCCTGAGTGAGGTAACCCAGACCCAAGAAAATGAACATGGGATGTACTCACTCATAATTGATTTCTAGCCATAAATAAAGGACATTGAGCCTATAATTTGTGATCCTAGAGAAGCTAAATATGAATGTGAACTCAAAGAAAAACATATAGTTAACCTCCTGGAAGTAGACAAGATGCCAGGCAAAAATTGAGAACTTGGGAGTGGGGTGGGATGGGGGTAAGAAGAAATGGGGAGAGAAAAGTGAGAAGGGGAGGATGGGGGGGATCTTGGGGGAATGGGATGGTTGGGATAAAGGAAGGGTGGATATGGGAGCAGGGAAGTATATATCTTAATTAAGGGAGACATCTTAGGGTTGGCAAGAGACTTGACCCTAGAGGGGCTCCCAGGTGTCCAGGAAGATGTTCCCAGTTAGTTCCTTGGGCAGCTTAGGAGATGGAACCTGAAATGGCCCTATCCTATAGCCATACTGATGAATCTTGTATATCACCATAGAACCTTCATCTGGCGATGGATGGAGATAGAGACAGAGACCCACATTGGAGCACCGGTCTGAGCTCCCAAGATCCAAATGAGGAGTAGAAGGAGGGAGAACATGAGCAAGGAAGTCAGGACCACGAGGGGATCACCCACCCACTGGGACAGTGGGGCTGATCTACTGGGAGCTCACCAAGGCCAGCTGCACTGGGACCGAATAAGCATGGGATGAAACTGGACTCTCTGAACATGGCAGACAATGAGGGCTGATGAGAAGCCAAAGACAATGGCACGGGGTTTTGATCCTACTGTATGTACTGGCTTTGTGGGAGCCTAGCCAGTTTGGCTGCTCACCTTCCTAGACCTGGATGGAGGGGGAGGACCTTGGACTTCCCACAGGGAAGGGAACCCTGACTGCTCTTTGGACTGGAGAGGGAGGGGAGGAGGGGGAGAGGCTGGGAGGAGGTGGAAATTTTTTCAATAAAAAAAAGAGTTAGTCAATAAGAAGCTAGAGCTAATTGGCCAAGCAGTGATTTAATTAACACAGTTTCTGTGTGATTATTTCAGGTGTAAGCTAGCCAGGCTGTGGGGAAGAACAGCGGCCACCACCCCCAACAGTACACAAAGAACAATATGCAACTGAGGAATGCAGAGAGGGGGAAATATTGTTTTACCTAGGAAAGAACACACAGAATGATTACCTAATATCAAGTGGTCAGCGATGAGTTGGATCTGAGCTCCAGGGCTACCTTTGGAACCCCTCCAGCCTTAGTTTCTCACGTACTGGGATTACAGGTGGGGTCTATCATACCTGGCTTCCCTCACCATTTTATTTGTGTGTGTATGCTGGGTGGGGACAAGCTTATGGAGATCAGTGAACAGCTATGCAGCATGGACTCTTGGGACTGAACTCAGGCCATCAGGTTTGCACAGCTGGTGTTTTACCTGCTGAGCCCTCTCGCCAGCCCCCTCAACCTTTGATTAACTCTTCTTCTTCTCCTCATCCTCTTTCCTTTCTTTCTTTCTTTTTTTCTGTTTGAAGACAGGGTGTCTCTGTGTAACTCTGGCTATCTTGGAACTCCCTCTGTTGACCAGGCTTGTAGTGGCATTTCACTTGTATTTTAATAAATAAAACTTCCTGAGGATCAGAAAAATAAAGCAGCCACACTGGCCAGCCCTGAAATCAGGCATAGAATTAACATTATCAAAACTTAGCAGATCTGGGCGGTGGTGGCACATGCTTTTAATCCCAGCACTTGGGAGGAAGAGTCAGGCAGATCCCTATGAATTTGAGGCCAACCTGGTTACAAAATCTATTTCCAGGACAGGCTCTAAAGCAACACAGAGAAACCCTGTCTCAAAAAACCAAAAAAATAAAATAAAATAATAGACTTAGCAGCCGGGCAGTGGTGGCACACGCCTTTAATCCCAGCACTTGGGAGGCAGAGGTAGGCTGATCTCTGTGAGTTCGAGGCCAACCTGGTCTACAAGAGCTAGTTCCAGGACAGGCTCCAAAGCTACAGAGAAACCCTGTCTCGAAAAACCAAAAAAAAAAAGACTTAGCTAGTTTTATTTATGCATTTAGAAATTATATATTTGTATACATATATAATATATAAGATCTATTATTTACATACAATTAATATACACATAAATCATAATATTCACATAATGAATAAATATACATTGTATATGAGTATATAATACACATAGTATTACTAATAATTTATAAATAAAATTTGCATTTATATATTGTATTAATAATGTGCATATAAATTAAGCATTAATATGTTATATATTTGATTAGCATGCATGTATTATATATTATAAATATATATATTTATATATATATATTGTTTCTGTATATTGTTTATATATATATATAAATATATATGTATTATATATTATAAATATATATATTTATATATATATATATTGTTTCTGTATATTGTTTATATATATATTTATGTATAAATATATATTGTTTATATATATATATATATATATAAATTGTTTCTGTAGCAACAATTAATGAAAAAAAGCCATGAATTTGAAAGCAATTAATGAGGAGTATATGGGAGGGGTTGGAGGGTTGAACAACAAGGGGGAAATGATATAATTTCATAAAATAAAATATTAAAATGGTGATATAATATAAAAAGGATTTCATTGTGACATTTTCAAACAAATCAAACTTCACTCCTTTACTACCCTGCTTCTCCCTCTGTAATGAGGATTAAACTTGGTCTCATTTATACCAGATTAGTGTCAGACCACTGAGTCCCCAGCCCCTCAGTGTTGATTGCCAGAGTCCAGGTATGGTCATATTAATGAGAATAATCCCATAGCCTCATATGTTTGAATGCTTGGTCCTCAGTTTGTGGTACTGTTTGGGAAGGATTAGGAGTTGTGGCCTTTATAGCAAGTGTGTTGTGGAGGTGAGCTTTGAGATCTCAAAAGTTACTCATTCTCAGTTAGCTCTGCTTCTCTCTGCCTTATGCTCATGGATTAAGATGGTGCCTCTTCTTAGCAATAGAAAAGTAACTAAGACACCAGGCAACTGCTTTACCACTATTGTGCATCGCCCAATCTTTTGAAGATTTATTTGGACATAAGGTCTTGCTAAGTTACTTAGGCAATGGTTGATACTGAATCTCAGCTTTCCTAATGCAGAGATGAGAAGCAAGGTTGGCCATGCCTCTCCTTAGACCTCCCTTTCTTAATAAGACTTCACTCCTATTTAATGGAGAGAGAGAGAGAGAAAGATAGAGAGAGAGATAGTGGGGGGGAGGGGAAGCAGCATCCTTCTTGTGAAGTTCAGCTGATCCCTGTCTGATGTTGGCAGCAGAGTTATAGTTCAACGATTCAGGAAGGAAAAAGGTCAGGAAACCATGGTGATTTCAGGCATTGCATATGTACTTTTCTGACCTTGGCAAGGTGCCACAATAGACTTTAATGACCCTGGGACCTTTGTCCTGCCAAGCAGGGCGATCTGGTTCTGAACTTGTGTCATTATTCTAAGGCAGGATTCCCAGTGGGAGCCATGAACTGCATTTCATACAGTAGCTGTCATAATCTTCACATTTTGGGGGAGATATATTGCCTTGACCTACTAATAGAAGTACATATGTATTAAGAACGTTTTTATTAGGCCACACAGTGGATTAGAACATCAGCCTGGGATACAGAGGGAGACCTTGTCTAAGACAAACAAACAAAGAGTCCAACATCCAAATGTATTTGATGTGGTACTCCCCTCTGTAGGTTGTGAATATCATTGGTTAATAAAGGACTGTCTTGGGCCTTCGCAGGGCAGAATAGAAGTATGCAGGGAAAGATAAACTGAATGCTGGGAGAAAGAAGGTGCAGTCAAGAGAAGTCATGTAGCAGATGCCAGAGACAGACATGACAGAACCTTGCCAGTAAGCCATAGTCACATGGCAATGCACAGATTAATGTGATTTGATGGAACAAGATACCCTGATAGGTCTCCAAGAAACCTAAAACTACTTAGGCCAACAAACAACAGAAAGCAGTTTGGAGCAAGCACCACCCAGATTCTCAAAATGATTGTTTACAAATGATTCTTTTCATTTAAAAGGGGTTCGGTATAAATAGTTTATGATCACAGTCAATTTTTTTTTAAAAAAAGGGTGATATGATATAGAGATGTATACTCAGCATTAGTATGAATCTTGAACTATTGATACAAATTTAGGGCTGATTTCATTAGACTGTGTATATTTATTTCTGCTCTTATTTAAGTTATTGTTTTGTGTAGCTCATGTAAAATTAAATGTATAATTTAAAATTACAGATTAATAGATAGTCATTTATAATAGTCAAACCTTGAGTCATGTCAGTTACATTTTCTAGATATACAGAATACATTTCAGTTAGATAGATAATCTTCAACACTTCAAAATCCAACAGAGTATGGCACTTAAAATATTTTAAGATCTTAGACTTTTCTCAACAGTAAGACACTACATCAGGGAGGTTATTAGTCATTGAAGAAACTCATTATGGAATTTGCCTTCAATATGACAAGGCTAACCATTTGGGCAAGAAACTGCTCTTGTCTGAACTGCCTGATGCTATGCTGTATGAACTGGACACACAGGACCCACAGAAAAATGACTGCTGAACTTGTCTAAAAGAGGTGAGACAGTCAGTCCTTCAGGGTTCCTGCTTCATGAAAGAATCTGCCAGACAGTTGGTAGGACACAGAATAAACTGACTGACAAACTGCCAATATAGGCAATATAATCTTTCAAATTTTCTGCTCCATGGAAAAGCCTAACAGATATTATGGGTCTGTAGGCTAAAGATGGATACCCAAACCTTGCAGAAGAACTTTGGATGACTGTCAGGCAGCAAGAGGTCTCTGTCAATTCTAGAGTTTTAGAAGTTGCTTACAATACATTTTATGATTACTTAGACAATATTATATCCTTCTGGGAACTTTGATGGAGTTGAAGGCAGATAGTAATAGTTTTTCTTAGTTATGATAAAAGATAAATTAGATATGAAACTTTGCAATTACAGATGGACTAAACATTGTAGGTGTAATCCATTCTTAATACATGTTTTGTTATATATAATTTTATTATGTTAAAGTTAAAAACTTTCCTTTGTATTTTGACAGAAAAAGGTAATGATGTTGGACTCTCCTCTGTATAATGTGAATATTAATAATTAAACTGTTTTGGCCCATGGCATGGAAGAATAGAGCTAGGTAGAGAAAATGAACTGAATTCAGGGAGAAGGCAGAATCAGGGAGATGGCATGTAGCTGCCAAAGGAGAAAGATGGCAGAAATTTTACCAGTAGGACACAGCATCATGGTAATACACAGATTAATAGAGATGGGTTGATTTAAGATATAAGAGCTAGCTAGAAATATGTATAAGGTATTGGTCAAACAGTGCTGTAGTTAATATAGTTTCTGTGTGATTATTCCACTCTGTGTGGGCAGGAAATGAACGTGCAGTCTCCATTTCCAAAACAAAAACAAAAGCCTTACAGGATTGACCACAGTGTGATTTTATGGGCTCATTTTCTCCACTGAGGTTTCTTCTTCTCAAATGACCTGAGCTTGTATCAAGTTGACAGTAAAGCTACCCATCAGAGCTACCCAGAGGTTCCAGAGGCTCCTTTGCCAGGTTTCAGGCTCTCTCCTGCTGGCTCCCGATCTTCCCACTCCTGCATGTCTTGCTTCTCCTTCTATTTCTCTCAGTTTTGGCCATCACCGACTAGAGATACCATGGGGACTCTCAAGAAATCTCATCTGCAGCTCTTTGGAGACTTGGGTCAGGGACTGCACAGACACACAGAGATACACACAACCATGCAACACTCTTCTCTTACTTAAATGTGAATACATTTACATATGAATCTAAGAACATACAGATAGGCCTACACAATTTAAGATTATACATGCAAACGGACCCCCCAGATATGCAAGAGTAGGTTAGAAAGCACTTCTAGACTCTAACACAGAAACATAGAACTGCGTTTTCATATTAGAAATGACTATGTATGTATATAGTCATATATTTATCACAGTAAACATTCACAGATCCATGTCCGAGAAAATAAACAAACAGAACTGAGCTGGCATATGTATACTCACCCTCAGAAACTGAGACACATTACGCCCTATGACCT
Source organism: Neodon shergylaensis (assembly GCA_025134845.1). Classification (NCBI taxonomy): domain Eukaryota; kingdom Metazoa; phylum Chordata; class Mammalia; order Rodentia; family Cricetidae; genus Neodon; species Neodon shergylaensis. The sequence continues at coordinate 81,951 of JABTXL010008264.1, forward strand.
TTTGTCCTGTGTATCTAAAACACAATGTTCTTGCCAACATCTAGGGTGAAGGTAAGAAGATAGGGAGTGAGCAGGTCACTGACAGCCCAATCAGGAAGTATGGTACTCACACTCCTGGACAGTAAGGAGACTGGAGGTGAGAACAACTGAAGTTGCTCAACTGGGTGAAAATCCAGGTCCAGCATAAAAGTCCTGCTGGAGTGTACAGGGAAGTGGACGGTGCTCAGACCAGGACCATGGAGCCCAGTGTCCTGCTCCTCCTTGCTCTCCTTGTGGGCTTCTTACTATTCTTGGTCAGGGGCCACCCAAAGGCCCGTGGCCACCTTCCACCAGGACCCCGTCCCCTGCCCCTCTTGGGGAACCTCCTTCAGATGGACAGAGGAGGCCTCCTCAACTCCTTTATTCAGGTAAGACATGCCCACAGCCTGTGCCGTATGGGATTAGCCCCATGTTTGCTCCTGAAGATCACTCATTTGGGCGAAGAAGGAACTCCTTCCAGACAGTAGGTTCAGGTGGGAAGATTGCTGAGTGAAAGGTGAGGTGCTGGTTGGTGGTGGATGGTGCTCAGGTTGACAGGTGTGTCCTCGCTGTTGGACAGTGTGAGACACTGTGCTTGGAGTGTGAAGGGTGTTGGGGTGTCATGGTGTGCACTAAGGGCTTACAGTTTTCCTATTCGATGTTTCTTTGTTTCAAAAGAGATAGAAAAATGACACAGGCATCCACAGATAAAGATTGCTTCTGCCAACACAAGGGATTAGCCTACTGTATTCAGGAACACAGGGGATAAGAGGCAGGTCATTAGGTGGGGTAGGTAGGGAATGCTTATCAATTATAAACACAAGGATCATCCAAGGAGCCAACCTGAGCACAATCTCTATCAATTTTCACCATTGAGATTTTTGTTCAATTACTGCTCCTTTATTAATAATTACTTAGCATCTTTGGCTTTACTTCCCATTTAGAGATATGATTTAGTGTCAGTAATCCTAACACCTGCTACCTCTTGGTTTTTAATATAACACCCACCTGGACCAATGGTGTATTCATTTGTATTTTATTTTTTGAGTCAAGATCGTCCTCTTTTCTCGGGCTAATGATTTTTCTGAGATAATATCTCATGTGCTGTATTTAAAGATGTGTGATATACCTGGCCACAAGTGCTTTAAAAATGAGCTTCCCACATGTTGGAATGGTCACATTAGCATCATATTTATATTTTGTTTTTTGATTATTTATTTGGTTGGTTTGCTTTGCTGTTGTTATTTTCAATTTTTTCTTTCTATTTTTTTTGTGTGTGGAGACAGGGTTTCTCTGTGAAACAATCCTCGCTGTCCTGAACTCACTCTGTAGAAAGACTCAAACTCATCAAGATCCACCTGCCTCTGCCTTCTGAGAGTTGGGAATAATTTTCATTGTGTCTCGATGCCAAGTGGTAGTGATACCCTGTGGTGAATCCCAGACACAACCAGCTTGGCTCTCTCAAGTGTGTTGTGGATGAGCCAGGAGCCTGACTCAAGTACAGCTGCTAAAGGATGTGTCCTCTGCTTTCTCCAAACCCATGTGCAGCTGACAAGCCCTCTGAAATGTTTTTGAGAGCTTCTCTGGTGGATCAAGAAACTAAGATCTTTTCTAGGCATTTGTGTTGATGTAAGATGGTTGTGTGGCCGGGCGATTGTGGTGCACGCCTTTAATCCCAGCACTCGGGAGGCAGAGGCAGGCAGATCTGTGTGAGTTCGAGACCAGCCTGGTCTACAGAGCTAGTTCCAGGATAGGCTCCAAAGCCACAAAGAAACCCTGTCTCGAAAAACCAAAAAAAAAGATGGTTGTGTGGGCTTCAATCAGTGTGCCTGTTACAAATACTGGGTGTTAATGGTGACATTCTTTTGGCCAGTGGTAGAGACACAAAGAGGAGCTGGACCATCAAAGCTACTAATCTGTGCATCAGCAACTTATTCATCAATCTAAGTATCTTTCTAACTATTATCTGTATATCCATGTATTATTTATTTGTCTATCAACCTGTCTGTCTTCATTATCATCATCATCATATTCATGTGTGTGTGTGAATGTGTTTGTGAATGGTTCTTATGCATATCTGATATCTGAAGAAACCAAAGAGGTCATCAAATCCCACAAAGCTGGTATTACAGGCAGTTTTTAGCTATCTGACATGGGAGGTGGGACAAAAGTCGGGGCCTCTGCAACAAGAGCAGCGCTCTTAGTCACTGAGCCACCTCTGCTCCCCCACCTATTTAAGTTTTGAGTTAAGATGTTGATGAACTGGGTCACCTCTCAAAAAGCCCACATCCATGAATTTTAACGATGAACACTTTCTTACCTCCTATGTTGAATATCAAGACTGGTTCCTGTCTCAGTTCCTTCTAGTCACTACCTCCCAATATCCTGACACACCACCACCTGCAGCTCTGTTGGAGCATCATTTAGATGCAGCAGATGGAAAAAATGCTTTTGTGTAGCATTAAGTTGGCAAGTTTCACTTACACTGTTGATCTGATCTGAGGCTTGTTCATTCATTGTTGGATATGATTCAATGCTGTGACCCCATCTAAAACATAAATACATCAACATCAAACATATGCAGAGCTTTTTCTTAGCATTGTCCCCAAACAACACTGGGCACTGACCATTTACACACTCTTTCGTTTCTATTAGCTGCAGTGCAATCTAGAGAGAGTAAAGGTTAAAAGACGACAAGGGAGGGTTGTTTACAAACATTGCACTATGCTCCTCAAGGGCTCTGAGCACTGAAGGGTTGTCATGTTCCCAGGACCAATTCCCTGTAGATGCCCTGATGGTTGCATTGCCAGGCATTTTCCCAACTGTTCGTACTGCAGTCTTGACTCACATTCAGGACCACTACTAGGTGACTATCACTTTCCTTCGCATGTAACCCAGTGGATGGATCAGGGCCGTTCTCTATGAATGTTGTCAGGAGGCATTGGACAGGCTGAAGCTGGACCACAGGAAGCATGGTTCAGCTGGCCAGACTGAAGGGTATGGGCATGGAACTAATACACATCTGCATCCATATCTGTATCTATTATTTTTGAGATAGGGTCATGTGCAGGTGAGACTGGTGAATTAACCTTCACCTCTTAGGTCCTCAGGAGGGAAAGGGTGGCCAGCAGAGGGGTACCTATTTACCAGTCTGTGTCTAGGTGTTTTCACAGTGTAACAACAATGTCTGCACTGACTAACTACAACTGTCATACCCTTATGCTTGGCAGCTTCGAGAAAAATATGGAGACGTGTTCACAGTGTACCTGGGACCGAGGCCCGTGGTCATGCTGTGTGGGACAGAGGCCATAAGGGAGGCTCTGGTGGACCAAGCTGAGGCTTTCTCTGGCAGGGGGACAATTGCTGTGCTTGAGCCAATTGTACAGGGATATGGTGAGATACGGGACAGGGTGAAGTGGAAGATGTGGTCTGGGAAGATGTGGGTGAGAGGTGGAGCCTGAGATGTGGGGAAGGACTCAGGGTCTTTGAACTTCTATTATAACCCAGCCATGCTTCCCCTATGTTCTTAGGTGTGATATTTTCCAGTGGAGAACGCTGGAAGACCCTTAGGCGATTCTCTCTGGCCACCATGAAGGATTTAGGAATGGGCAAGCGGAGTGTGGAGGAGCGGATGCAGGAGGAAGCCCGATGTCTGGTGGAGGAGCTGCGGAAATCCCAGGGTGAGTCCCAGAGAATGGGCAGAAAGGAAGATGGTGACACAGGGACCTGAGTGCAGAACCAAAGAAAGAGAAAGACAAAGGCAGAGAAACAGACACACACACACACACACACACACACACACACACGGACATCGGAAGGATGAGATAAGGACAGAGGTGGAAAGAGAGAATTACAAGAACAGGAAAGAAATGTGAGGTATTTTGTTTCCAAAATAACTCAGAAGCACGTACTGCCCATGATGGTCACTTCTCTTCAGAAAATCAATCAGAGAATTATTTCTCTTTGTCATTTGGGTAGGACAGGTGGACACGCACCCTCTCAGAGCTTAGAAGGTGAAGGGGAGACTGGCATGAGATCAAGGCCAGCCCTGTCTACATTGTGAGGTCCTGTCTTTGATGTGGCTGTGGCTGAGTTGTGGAGAGCTTACAGCACCACATACAGTGGGCATGGTCCTGCAAGTTTGTAATCCCAGCACCCTTGAGTTAGAGGCAGGGGATGATATTTCCAAGGTTCTCTTCTACTCCACAAGGTGTTCAAAAACATTTTGACTTAATCATTGTAATTGCTCACTATCCCTGCCTCCCTCCACGATCTCATCAAAGGCAAATACAGACCTTTAGTTGATGAAGGGAATGGAGCAGGAGGACCTGCAGATGTGGTCTAAGCAGGGGACTGTGTTTTCTTTTTTGTGAGTGTGCTGGTGAGCAGCAGTGAGCACAGAGGCTCATGGGAGTTTGATTTTGGTAAAAAATCAGAGGTACTCTGAGGTTATTTTAAGTTTGCTGTATCAGGGTCACATTGGTGACAAGACTGTTGCTTGCACCTCCATTTCTTTACACGGGGTATTTGCCATTTCTTATTGACCTTTCTCTGGAGATCTGAGAGGTCAGTGTGGAGAGGGGAGAGAAGAAAGGTGGAGATGGTGAGAAAAAATGATGGGAGAAATAAGGCAGTGAGGGAGGGACCCAGAGGAAGAGAAACAAGCTGAGAATCAAGCTAAAAAGGGACTAAGAGTGAAGCTCTGAGCTCCAGGAAAGTATCCTCATAGGATCAGAGACAAGCCAGTTTCAGGGTGAAGGGAGAGTAACCCAATACTGCTGTACCAACAACCATCCTCCAACTGCCAGGGTTCATGACCAAACCTGGCACACATAGGCTGAAGACTGGAGGGGCTGATGGCTTCTGGGAAACCACAGAGCTCATAAGTGAGAGAAGAGAGGGATGGAGGAGTCAGAGAAGGGATGGAGGAATTTAGAGAAGGGATGGAGGAAGTTAAGAAGGAATAAAGGAAAACAGGCAGATGGGTATGGATTGTACAGGTCTTGTAATTCACACAGCCATCGCTGAACCCTTCTGTGCACCATTTTTGCCAGGGGGAGTTATCTGCCAGTTCAGAGTCAGGATGTTGTCCTGGGAGGAGGAGCAGGTGCAGAGTGACTGCACTCACTCCACATCTTGTTCCTAGAATCCTAATTGCAGCCATGTTCCAGCCATGATTAGCTGAGTTTCCTTGGTGAAGGTGCATCCCTTTCTGTATATAGAAATAGCATCCCGTATTCTGTACAGTACTGAGGGAAGTTAAATAAAAGGATGCATGCATCGCTGAGTGAAGAGCCCAGACTCTTATGTGCACCATATGTGCAAATGTGTTGCTTTTCATTGAGTAGTGGGTGGGGACAGCTTTACAGAGATGGGGCTGAAGCCAAATACTCCCCAAATTCTGTATTCCCTGTCTCTTGTCCCGTATTCTCCTTCAGGAGCCCCCCTGGACCCCACGTTCATCTTCCAGTGCATCACAGCCAACATCATCTGCTCCATTGTCTTTGGAGAGCGCTTTGACTACAAAGATCGCCAGTTCCTGCGCCTCTTGGACCTGATCTATAAGATCTTCTCACTCATCAGCTCATTCTCCAGCCAGGTCAGTGGGTGGGAAGAGAGGAGCATCCAAGGCAGAGGAAAGAAAAGGCTGCTTTGTGAGTGAAGAAGGGAGTGTCTTATGGCTGGAAGAAGGATAGAGACAACATGGAAAAGCAAGGAGTCTGTGAGCTGGAGGGATGGAATGAAGGAGGAACAGAGGGAGAGAGGGATGTTAAGCAGGGTGGAGAGATTTGAATGCAGAAATACAGAGCCATCCAAACATGAGAAAATGATGATGTGGGGGATGCAGATCTACCTTACAAGACAAAGGACACAGTATTTCATGCATGAGCCTTTGAGTTCATCCCCAGTCCTTGTTGGTGTACAACACATGAAATTCCAGACTTTTGATGTTAGAGACTGGGCTATCAGAAATTCTGGCTGATCCTAGGCTACATGTTGAATTTAAAGCCTGTCTGGCATTAATGAGTTCAAAATACAATACCCCACAAATTAAGACAAAACAGCAAGGGGGTTGGGAAAGAGAGCAGAGAGGAGAAAAGGGAGACACAGAGAATGTAAAATGAAGGCTAGAGACTGATTTGAAGATACAGTTCAAGGCACGTGTATGTTTGGTGTGCATGTATGAGAGGGGTGTGTATGTGGGTGGATATGGGTGAGCGTGGGTGGATATGGGTGAGCGTGGGTGGGTGGGAGGGTGTGTGTGTGTGTCCGTTCCTTCATGACATCTGTGGACCTAGGAGCACTGCTTACTTTCTGAGATCTGCTAGTTCCAGGTGACCTCCTCAATCCTTCTTTCTTGCAGGTGTTTGAGCTCTATTCAGGTTTCCTGAAGTTCTTTCCTGGTGCCCACCGACAAATCTACAAAAACACGCAGGAAATCCTTCACTATATTCGCCACAGCTTGGAGAAACACCGGGAAACCTTGGACCCCAACAATCCAAGAGACTTCATCGATACCTACCTTATACGCATGGAGAAGGTACGTCCTGCGTGAATGAGAGGGGATGGCTGAGAGTGAAGGCTGAGGATGTGAGCGGAAGAAAAGGGAGCAGAGGATGGGGAGGAGAGACAGGAAATGGAGTGGAGGAGATGTAGAAGCATCTGGAAAATGATGAAAATGAAAAGGAAGTGAAAATGTGATATGGAGAAAGAAGGGTGGGGAAGAAACAGAGTGAGGGACAAAAGGCAGGAAAGACCTCAGAGAAAGAAAGAACCTGGGAGATAAGCCATGTTAACCTACCAGAGAGCACAGTAGAGAGAGAAGACAGAGCAGAGACCAAGTGACATTGTTGAGGACTGAGAAATGCCAGATGGCCCAGATAGTGAGACAGAAGGACAGTTCCCAGGATGTGTGTGCATCTTCCTGCAAGGCTCCAGGCACCCTGACCCTCCCTTCTCTCTCCCATCTGGAACCAGGAGAAGTCCAACCAACACACAGAGTTCCATCACCAGAACCTCGTAATCTCCGTGCTGTCTCTCTTCTTTGCTGGCACCGAGACCAGCAGCACCACACTCCGCTTTGGCTTCCTGCTCCTGCTCAAATACCCTCATGTTGCAGGTGAGCCACAGGCGGCCAGTAGGGGAATCTTCTAGCTTTCTTTTTCTGCAGAAAACTGTGAGGATGAGAAAGACATGGGCCTCTTACATCTGGAGCTCTGAAGTCTTTGGTCAACTTCTAACCTAAGGCAGTGCTGTGAATGGTGTGTGAATAAACCCTCAGCTGGTCCATTTCCATTGCTTTCTGCTATAACTTGAAGGTTGATTCATCTGTCCTTCCTTTCTTTCTCCCCTTCTTTCCTTCCTTCCTTCCTTCCTTCCTTCCTTCCTTCCTTCCTTCCTTC
>JABTXL010008264.1:89381-121624 GCA_025134845.1 Neodon shergylaensis
TTCCTTCCTTCCTTCCTTCCTTCCTTCCTTCCTTCCTTCCTTCCTTCCGTCATTTCATCTCTCTTTCTTTGCATCCATCTGATGCTCACTCATCTTACGGTCCATCCACCTGTTCATCTATGGGTTCCATAGATGAACATTCATGTTCCAACCATTATCTAACCATGCATGTATTCATTTTTTCATTCATTTTTTATCTATACACCTGTTCACCCACACATGTAATCCGCTGCCCATCTTCTCTATACTCATAGATTATTAATCCTTGATTCTTTCATCTCTAGTTGACTCAATGACAATATTTCATTAATTTTTTGGATGAATCAGATTGTGAGTTTTATTCTTTATCATGGCTAGTTGAGTAGGCTCTCTGTCATTGATTCATTGGTTCATTCATATACAAATCTTCTCAATCTTTATTCCTTCTCACTGACCTTGAATTCACTCTTCATGTGTCAATCCATTCTTGGTTAGTTGGAATTACTGATCTATTTGTGTTTGTACCATTTATTGACTTGTTAATTGATTAATGCAATGGATGAGAAGTGGAATATGGACATCCACTTTTTCCTTGTTCATTTCACTCACTCAGCAATCTTTCCTTTATTAACCAACCCATCGATCACTTGGCTGACTTACACACTCACATCCAAAGAATTGGAAGTTGATGTGATGTTGTTGTGAGTTTGTCTGCTGTGTCTTGTGTGCAGTGGTGGGAGGACAACTTTGTGTAGTTGGGTCTCCCTGCTCATTCCCGTGGGTTCTGATGTCAAAGCCAGGCTGTCAGGATGGAAATCAATGCATTTCATCGGTCAATACACTCACCAATGTGTTCATATTCTGTATTTTGTTGTTCATAGATTAATTTACTTCCCTTTTATTCCTGAGGAAACAGCCTCAGATTGTTAGTCTGTATTTTTAATTTTTTTTAATTTTTTTATTAAGAAAAAGAAAAAAAAAGTTTCCGCCTCCTCCCAGCCTCCCATTTCCCTCCCCCTCCTCCCACCCTTCTCACCCTCCCTCCACTCCTCTCCCCCTCCCTCTCCAGTCCAAAGAGCAGTCAGGGTTCCCTGCCCTGTGGAAAGTCCAAGGTCCTCCCCGCTCCGTCCATGTCTAGGAAGGTGAACATCCAAACTGGCTAGGATCCCACAAAGCCAGAACTTGAAGCAGGATCAAAACCCAGGGCCATTGTCCTTAGCTTCTCATCAGCCCCCATTGTTCGCCATGTTCAGAGAGTCCGGTTTTATCCCATGCATTTTCTGTCACAGTCCAGCTGGCCTTGGTGATCTCCCAATAGATCAGCCACACTGTCTCAGTGGTTGGATGCACCCCTCGTGGTCCTGACTTCCTTGCTCATGTTCTCCCTCCTTCCGCTCCTCATTGGGAACTTGGGAGCTCAGGCCGGTGCTCCAGTGTGGGTCTCTGTCACTATCTCCATCCATCACCAGATGAAGGTTCTATGGTGATATGCAAGATATTCATCAGCATTGCTGTAGGATAGGGTCATTTCAGGTTCCCTATCCTCAGCTGTCCAAGGAACTAACTGGGGACCTCGCCTTGGGCTCCTGGGAGCCACTCTAGGTTCAAGTCTCTTGCCAACCCTAAGGTGGCACCCTTAACTAAGAATTGTGCTTCCGTGCTCCCCTATCCAACCTTCCTTTATCCCAATCATCCTGTTTCCCCAAGTTTCCCTCATCCTCCCCTTCTCACTTTTCTCTCCCCATCCCCCGTTACCCCCATCCCACCCCACCCCCAAGATCCCAAATTTTCTCCCCGGCAATTTTGTCTACTTCCCATAGCCAAGAGGATAATTATATGTTTTTCCTTGAGTTCACCTTCTTATTTAGCTTCTTTAGGTTCACCAATTATATACTCTGTGACCATTATTTATGGCTAGAAACCAATTATGAGTGAGTACATCCCATGTTCATCTTTTTGGGTCTGGGTTACCTCACTCAGGATAGTGTTTTCTATTTCCATCCATTTGCATGCAAAATTCGAGAAGTCATTGTTTTTTTCCGCAGTGTAGTACTCTAATTTGTATATTTTCCACACTTTCTTCATCCATTCTTCCATTGAAGGGCATCTAGGTTGTTTCCAGGTTCTGGCTATTACAAATAATACTGCTATGAACATAGTTGAACAAATGCTTTTGTCATGTGATAGGGCATCTCTTGGGTATATTCCCAAGAGTGGTATTGCTGGGTCCAGGGGTAGGTTGATCCCGAATTTCCTGAGAAACCAAAACACTGATTTCCAAAGTGGTTGCACAAGATTGCATTCCCACCAGCAATGGATGAGGGTACCCCTTCCTCCACAACCTCTCCAGCAAAGGCTATCATTGGTGTTTTTGATTTTAGCCATTCTGACAGGTGTAAGATGATATCTCAAAGTTGTTTTGATTTGCATCTCCCTCAGTCCCCATCAAGATCCCAGCAAAATTCTTCACAGATCTTGAAAGGACAATAATCAACTTTATATGGAAAAACAAAAAACCCAGGATAGCCAAAACAATCCTATACAATAAAGGATCTTCTGGAGGCATTACCATCCCCGACTTCAAACTCTATTACAGAGCTATAGTAATGAAAACAGTGTGGTACTGGCATAAAAACAGAGAAGTCGATCAGTGGAATAGCATAGATGACCCAAATTTTAACCCACAAACCTATGATCACCTCATTTTCGATAAAGGAGCTAAAAGTATACAATGGAGGAAAGAAAGCATCTTCAACAAATGGTGCTGGCACAACTGGATATCAACCTGTAGAAGAATGGAAATGGACCCATATCTATCACCTTGCACAAAACTCAAGTCCAAATGGATCAAAGACCTCAATATTAGTCCGAACACACTGAACCTGATAGAAGAGAAAGTGGGAAGCACCCTACAACAAATGGGCACAGGAGATCGCTTTCTATGTATAACCCCAGCAGCACAGACATTAAGGGCAGCATTGAATAAATGGGACCTACTAAAACTGAGAAGCTTCTGTAAAGCAAAGGACACTGTCACTAAGACAAAAAGGCAACCTACTGATTGGGAGAAGATCTTCACCAACCCTGCAACAGACAAAGGTCTGATCTCCAAAATTTATAGAGAACTCAAGAAACTAGACTTCAAAATGCTAATTAACCCAATTAAAAAATGGGGCACTGAACTGAACAGAGAATTCTCAACAGAAGAAGTTCAAATGGCCAAAAGACACTTAAGGTCATGCTCAACCTCCTTAGTGATTAGGGAGATGCAAATCAAAATAACTTTGAGATATTTTTAATTTTTTTAACTAATGTTCATTGCTGTTTTGTCTGCATATATGTCTGTATGAGGATGTTGTATCCACTGGACCCAGAATCACAAACAGTGTGAGCTGCCATGATGGTGCTGGAAATTGAACCCAGGTCCTCTTCAAAAGCAGCCAGTGCTCTTAACCACTGAGACATTTTCTCTCCAGTGTCTGTTATGAAAGAACACAAATTATAACATGACATTTCAAATGTAGAGAATTCTTACAATCTTCCCCTCCAGCCCTCACTCAGATTGATAGATGAAAATAGCCCTTTGCTGTGGGTTTTCCTTTTCTCTCTTTTATGATCATGGTGGGAGCTTTGGAGAGCATCTCTAACATAGCTCTAAAAGAGTCTCTAACATAGCTCGCATGGCTGTATAGAGACACGGGCCTGAGAGAAAGGCAGGTGTGTGTCCAAGAGTGCAGTGGGTCTTTTCAGCAGTGTCTCCTGGCTGCTTATTGTTCCTACGCTAATGGCTCACAGAAAACAGGGTCACTGTGCATTGCCTTCGTGAAGGGGGCGAGCATTGTCTGCTGTCTCCCTTTTCTGTGCAGAGAAAGTACAAAAGGAGATCGATCAGGTGATAGGCTCACACCGCCCACCAACCCTTGATGACCGCACCAAAATGCCTTACACTGAGGCTGTCATTCGCGAGATCCAGAGATTTGCAGATATTCTCCCGATTGGAGTGCCGCACAAAGTCACCAAAGACACTTTGTTCCGAGGGTACCTGCTCCCCAAGGTGAGACCAGCTGCGATTCCACATCTCTATGCCATTGTCATCCTCCACTCTCCCAATCACCACCCTTGGCCTGTTTGTGGTTTCCCAGCATTCTGGGGTTCCCTAAAGACTAACTGTCTGCTTATGGGAGTAAGGGTATGCTAATATTGCCTCTCACAATGTCTCCTAGAACACTGAAGTGTACCCCATCCTGAGTACAGCTCTCCATGACCTACAATACTTTGAACAACCAGATGCCTTCAATCCTGACCACTTCCTGGATGCCAGTGGGGCTCTGAAGAAAATTGAAGCTTTTATGCCCTTCTCTATAGGTGAGAGGGACCTGTGCTTCCTTTGCAAGACACTAGAGGGCAGGCGTACTGTCCAGGATACAGTCAGGACTAGGTCCAGTCTGTTCCAGCTGGGAACCCATTCCACCAGGCTACTGTCCTACTTGCAGTCATCCGATTTGACCAGCAGCATTTATTGAGGATGCTGTCTTTTTTCCTAGTGTGTATTTCTACCTACTTTTGAAGGATGTTGTTTTAATTATGCTAATCCTACTGATTCATCAGCATAGGAGATCTTTCCATCTTCTCATGTCTTCTCCAATTCTTTCTTCAAAGACTTGAAGTTTATATTGCACAAGACTTTCGCTTGCTTGGTTAGAATTACCCCGGGATATTTATATTTTTTATTCATTTATTTTTTTATGGAAAAAAATTCTGCCTCCTCCCCACCTGCCATTTCCCTCCCCCTCCTCCCACTCTTATCCCCTACCCCCACTCCTCTCCCCCTACCCACACTCCATTCCCCCTCCCTCTCCAGTCTGAAGAGCAGTCCATATTCCTTGCCCTGTGGGAAGTCCAAGGTCCTCCACTTTCCATCCAGGTCCAGGAACGTGGGCATCCAAACAGGTTAGGCTAACACAAAGCCAGTTCATGCAGTAGGATAAAACCCAGTGCCGTTGTCCTTGGCTTCTCATCAGCCTTCATTGTCCGCCATGTTCAGAGAGTCCGGTTTTATCCCATGCTTATTCAGTCCCAGTGCAGCTGGCCTTGGTGAGCTCCCAATAGATCAGCCCCACTGTCACAGTGGGTGGGTGCACCCCTCGCTGTCCTGACTTCCTTGTTCATGTTCTCCCTCCTTCTGTTCCTCATTTGAACCTTGGGAGCTCAGTCCGGTGCTCCAATGTGGGTTTCTGCCTCTATCTACATTCATCGCCAGATGAAGGTTCTATGGTGATATGCAAGATATTCATCAGTATGGCAATAAAATAGGGTCATTTCAGGTTCCCTCTCCTGAATTACCCAAGGAACTAGCTGGGGACATCTCCCTGGACACCTGCGAGCCCCTCTGGAGTCAAGTCTCTTGCCAACCCTAAGGTGGTTCCCTTAATTAAGATACATACTTCCCTGCTTCCACATCTACCCTTCCTTTATCCCAATCATCCCATTCCCCCAAGCTCCCCCCATCCTCCCCTTCTCACTTTTCTCACCCCATTTCCCCTTACCCCCATCCCACGCCACTCCCAAGTTCCCAGTTTTTGCCCAGCAATCTTGTCTACTTCCCATATCCAGGCAGATAACAATATGCTTTTCTTTGGGTTCACCTTCTTATTTAGCTTCTCTAGGATGACAAATTATAGGCTCAATGTCCTTTATTTATGGCTAGAAACCAATTATGAGTGAGTACATTCCATGTTCATCTTTTTGGGTCTGGCTTACCTCACTTAGGATAGTGTTTTCTATTTCCATCCATTTGCATGCAAAATTCAAGATGTCATTGTTTTTTACCACTGAGTAGTACTCTAATATGTATATATTCCACACTTTCTTCATCCATTCTTCCATTGAAGGGCATCTAGGTTGTTTCCAGGTTTTGGCTATTACAAATAATGCTGCTATGAACATAGTTAAACAAATGTTTTTGTCATATGATAGGGCATCTCTTGGGTATATTCCCAAGAGTGGTATTACTGGGTCTTGGAGTTGGCTGATCCCGAATTTTCTGAGAAATTGCCACACTGCTTTCCAAAGTGGTTGCACAAGTTTGCATTCCCACCAGCAATGGATGAGTGAACCCCTTGCTCCACAACCTCTCCAGCAAAGGCTATCATTGGTGTTTTTGATTTTAGCCATTCTGACAGGTGTAAGATAGTATCTCAAAGTTGTTTTAATTTGCATTTCCCTGATCGCTAAGGAGGTTAAGCATGATCTTAAGTGTCTTTTAGCCATTTGACCTTCTTCTGTTGAGAATTCTCTGTTCAGTTCAGTGCCCCATTTTTTAATTGGGTTAATTAGCATTTTAAAGTCTAGTTTCTTGAGTTCTTTATATATTTTGGAGATCAGACCTTTGTCTGTTGCAGGGTTGGTAAAGATCTTCTCCCAGTCAGTGGGTTGCCTTTTTGTATTAGTAACAGTATCCTTTGATTTACAGAAGGTTCTCAGTTTCAGGAGGTCCCATTTATTCAATGTTGTCCTTAATGTCTGTGCTGCTGGGGTTATATGGAGGAAGTGATCTCCTGTACCCATATGTTGTAGAGTACTTCCCACTTTCTCTCTTTTTTTTTTTTTTTGGTTTTTCGAGACAGGGTTTCTCTGTGGTTTTGGAGCCTGTCCTGGAACTAGCTCTTGTAGACCAGGCTGGTCTCGAACTCACAGAGATCCGCCCGCCTCTGCCTCCCGAGTGCTGGGATTAAAGGCGTGCGCCACCACCGCCCAGCCCCACTTTCTCTTATATCAGGTTCAGTGTGTTCAGATTGATATTGAGGTCTTTGATACATTTGGACTTGAGTTTTGTGCATGGTAATAGTATGGATCTATGTTTATTTTTCTACAGGATGACATCCAGTGCTGTCAGCACCATTTGTTGAAGATGCTTTCTTTCATCCATTGTAAACTTTTATCTCCTTTATTGAAAATCAGATGTTCATAGGATTGAGGGTTAAAATCTGGGTCTTCTATTCAATTCTATTGATCAACTTCTCTGTTTTTATGCCAATACCAAGCTGTGTTCAATACTGTAGCTCTGTAATAGAGTTTGAAGTCAGGGATGGTAATGCCTCCAGAAGTTCCTTTATTGTATAAGATTGTTTTGGATATCCTGGGTTTTTTGTTTTTCCATATAAAGTTGATTGTTGTCTTCTCAAGATCTGTGAAGAATTTTGATGGGATTTTGATGGGGATTGCATCAAATTGCCCTTGGTAGAATTGCCATTTTTACTATGTTGATCCAAGAGCAAGGGAGATCCTTCCATTTTCTGGTATCCTCTTCAATTTCTTTCTTCAAAGACTTAAAGTTCTTGTCAAATAGATCCTTCACTTCTTTGGTTAGAGTTACCCCAAGATATTTTATGCTTTTTGTGGCTATCGTGAAAGGTGATGCTTCTCTGATTTCCCTCTCTGCTTCCATGTCCTTAGTGTATAGGAAGGCAACTGATTTTTTTTTGGAGTTAATCTTGTATCCTGCCACATTACTAAAGGTGTTTATCAGCTGTAGGAGTTCTTTGGTAGAGTTTTTGGGGTCGCTTATGTATACTATCATATCATCTGCAAATAACGAAAGTTTAACTTCTTCCTTTCCAATTCGAATCCCCTTGATCCCCTTATGTTGTCTTATTGCTATTGCTAGAACTTCAAGCACTATATTGAAGAGGTATGGAGAGAGTGGACAACCTTATCTTGTTCCTGATTTTAGTGGGATTTGATATTAGCTGTTGGCTTGATATAAATAGCTTTTATTATATTTAGGTATAACCCTTGTATCCCTAATCTCTCCAAGACCTTTATCATAAAGGGATGTTGAATTTTGTCAAATGCTTTTTCAGCATTTAATGAAATGATCATATGGCTTTTTTTCTTTCAGTTTATTTATATGATGGATTACATTGATAGATTTCCGTATGTTGAACCTACTTGATCATAATGGATAATTTTTCTCATGTGTTTTTGGATTCAGTTTGCCAGTATTTTATTGAGGATTTTCACATCGATGTTCATGAGTGAGATTGGCCTGTAATTCTCTTTCTTGGTTGAGGTTTGTGTGGTTTTGGGTTCAGGGTAACTGTAGCTTCATAAAAGGAATTTGGCAATGACTCTTCTATTTATATATTGTGAAATACATTAAGGAGTATCGGTATTAGCTCTTCTTGGAAGTTCTGGTAGAATTCTGCATTGAAACCGTCTGGACCTGGGCTTTTTTTTTTTTTTGGTAGAGAGGTTTTTTTGATAACAACTTCTAATTCTTCGCGACTAACAGGTCTATTTAGATTGTTCACCTGGTCTTGGTTTAACTTTGGTATATGGTACTTATCTAAAAAAGTGTCCATTTCTTTTACATTTTCCAATTTTGTGGCATACAGGCTTTTGTAGTAAGATCTAATGAATCTCTGAATTTCCTCTGTTTCTGTGGTTATGTCCCCCTTTTCATTTCTGATCTTATTAATTTCCGTATTCTCTCTCTACCGTTTGATTAGTTTGGATAGGGGTTTATCAATCTTGTTTATTTTTTCCATGAGCCAGATTTTTGTTTCATTGATTCTTTGGATTGTTTTCTGTGTTTCTATTTTGTTGATTTCAGCCCTCAGTTTGATCATTTCCAGTCTTC
Organism: Neodon shergylaensis; assembly: GCA_025134845.1. Taxonomy (NCBI): domain Eukaryota; kingdom Metazoa; phylum Chordata; class Mammalia; order Rodentia; family Cricetidae; genus Neodon; species Neodon shergylaensis. The sequence continues at coordinate 98,002 of JABTXL010008264.1, forward strand.
TACTCCTCCTAGATGAGTCTGCTTCTTTTTTTTCTAGAGCTTTCAGGTGGGCTGTTAAGTCTCCAATATGTGCTTTCTCCGTTTTCTTTAAGTGGGAACTTAGTGCTATGAACTTTCCTCTTAGCACTGCTTTCATAATGTCCCATAGGTTTGAGTATGTTAATTCTTTATTTTCATTGAATTCAAGAAAGACTTTAATTTCTTTCTTTATTTTTTCCTTGATCCAGGTGTGGTTCAGTAGTTGGCTGTTCAGTTTCCATGAGTTTGTAGGCTTTCTGGGGGTAGAATTGTTGTTGAATTCTAACTTTAATTCATGGTGATCCGATAAGACACGTGTGGTTACTAATATTTTTTTGTATATGTGGAGGTTTGCTTTGTTACCGAGTATGTGGTCAATATTCGAGAAGGTTCCATGAGTTGCAGAGAAGAAGGTATATTCTTTCTTATTTGGGTGGAATGTTCTACAGATGTCTGTGAAGTCCATTTGCTTCATTACCTCCATTAATCCTCTTATTTCTCTGTTAGGATTCTGTCTGATTGACCTGTCTGTTGCTGAGAGAGGAGTGTTGAAGTCTCCTACTATTAGTGTGTGTGGTTTTATGGCTGCCTTGAGTTTTAGTAACATTTCTTTTACATATATGGGTGCTTTTATATTAGGGGCATAGATATTCAGGATTGAGACTTCATCCTGATGAACTGTTCCTGTTATGAGTATAAAAGTCCCTCTCTATCTCTTCTGATTGATTTTAGTTTGAAGTCAACTTTGTTAGAAATTAGTATGGCCACACCTGCTTGTTTCTTAGGTTCGTTTGCTTGATAAGCCTTTTCCCAGCCCTTTACTCTGAGTAGATGTCTGTCTTTGTGGTTGAGGTGTGTTTCTTGTAAACAGCAGAATGTTGGATTCTGTTTTAGTATCCAATCTCTTAGCCTGTGCCTTTTTATAGGTGAGTTGAGTCCATTGATATTAAGTGATATTAACGACCAGTGGTTGTTAACTCCGGTCATTTTTTCTTTCTTTTTTTGTTTTGGTATTAGAGTTTGTGTGTTTCCCTTCTTTGAGTTGTGCTGGTGAAGGGTCTCTAGATGTCTGAGTTATTGTGGGCATTGTTGGTCTCCTTGGGATGTGATTTTCCTTCTATTCTTTTCTATAAGGCTGGATTTGTGGCTATGTATTGTTTAAATTTGTTTTTATCCTGGAAAATTTTGTTTTCTCCATTCATAGTGAACGAAAGCTTGGCTGGGTATAGTAGTCTGGGCTTGCATCCATGGTCTCTTAGTTTCTGAAGTACATCTATCCAGGACCTTCTTGCTTTCATGGTTTCCATAGAGAAGTCAGGTGTAAGTCTGATAGGTTTACCTTTATAAGAAACTTGACCTTTTTCCTTTGTAGCTCTTAATATTCTTTCTTTATTCTGTATGTTTTGTGTTTTGATTATCATATGGCAAGGAGATTTTTTTTTGATCCAGTCTATTTGGTGTTCTGTATGCTTCTTGAACCTTCATAGGAATATCTTTCTTTAGGTTGGGAAAGTTTTCTTCTATAATTTTATTAAATATATTTTCTGGACCGTTGAGCTGTACTTCTCCTTCTTCTACCCCTATTATTCTTAGGCTTGGTCTTTTTTTTTTTATTAAAGATTTCTGTCTCCTCCCCACCTCCGCCTCCCCTTTCCCTCCCCCTCCCCCTCCCCCAATCAAGTCCCCCGTCCCTCGTAAGCCCAAAGAGCAGTCAGGGTTGCCTGCCCTGTGGTAAGTTAGGCTTGGTCTTTTTATTTTGTCCCATATTTACTGAATGTTTTGTGATGAGAATTTGTTGGTTTTGCTGTTTTCTTTGATCAGTGTGTTTATTTTCTCTATGGTATCTTCAGTGTCTAACATTCTTTCTTCTATCTCTTGTATTCTGTTGGTAATACTGGTCTCTGTAGTTCCTGTTCGTTTACCAAGATTTTCTATCTCCATCCTTCACTCGGTTTGTGTTTTCTTCATTACCTCCATTTCATTCTTTAAGTCTTGAACCGTTTCCCTTACCTGTTTGATTGCTTTTTCTTGTTTCTCTTGGTTTTCTTGGGTATCTTTGAGTGATTTATTCATTTCCTCTACCTTTTTGTTTGTCATGTATTTCTTTATGGTAGCTTTTCACCTCCTGTTTAAGGTCCTCTATTATTTTCATATAGTTCAGTTTAAAGTCAATTTCTTCTATTTCTTCTAGAGTAGGGTGTTCAATTCTTCTTGTTTCGGGATCCCTGGATTCTGGTTATGTCATGTTGCCTTTCAGGTTGTTGGAGGAATTCTTGCATTGGTGCCTGCCCATCTCTTCCTTCAAATGGAGCCAGGAGAGGCCTGGTGTCTTGGTCCAGTCTTTGCTGTGACTGACTCTCTGGGTGGATCTCCTCAGTGTAGAAGCAGGAACTGTTCCGTCCAGATGGAACTCCTCAGCACAGAAACAGGGACACCTGGTAGCCCATTGACCCACGGACAAAAGGGCGAACGTGGGGGCAGGGCGGGGTCGAGTAGAACACAGGAGACCCTGCAGCCCAATCTGAAGGAGCCTGCGCTCTCTTGCGGGGGACATTGAGGCCTGCCCAGTAGATAGGCACTCACCACTCTGGGTGAGTAGCCTTAGTGTAGGAGCGGGGATACTGTTCCTGAGCAAAGGACCTTGCAGACAACAGGGCAGGCTTTGGGGGGAGGTGCTGGGTCTTTGTAAGAAAGACATCCCTGCAGCAGGAGCTGGGGGAGGGGGTCTGTGCTCTCTTCCGGGACAGGCCGCTCCTGGATAGCACACACTCACCAGTCCAGATGGAACTCCTCAGCACCCAAACAGGGATGCCTGGTAGCCCAAATTCTGGGATATTTATATTATATGAAGTTATTGTCAAAGGTGTTGTTGTTTCCCTGGGTTCTTTCTCAGTCCGTTTTTCTGTAGCAGGGCTACTGGTCTTTGTGAGTTAATTTTGTGTCCAGCTATTTTGCTGAAAGTGTTTATCAGCTGTAGGAATTACCCAGTGGAAAGTTTTGGGTCACACACACACACACACACACACACACAAACACACACACACAAACACACACACACAATCATGTCATCTGATAATAAGTTTACTTTTACTTTTTCTTCTTCCTTTTCAATTTGTATGCCCTTGGTCTCCTTCAATTGTATTATTACTTTAGTTAAGACTTCAAGTATTCTACTGAATAGATGTGGAGATTTTAGACAACATTGTCTTGTTCTGAATTTTAGTGGAATTACTTTGAGTTCCTCTCTATTTAAGTTGATGTGGGCTGTAGGCATGCTGTAAACTGCCTTTGTTATGTGTAGGTGTGTCCCTTGTATCTCTGTACTCTCCAGTACATTTATCATGAAGAGGCATTGGTTATTGTCAAAGTCTTTTCTGCATCTAATGAGATGAGCACATGGGTTTTCTTTCAGTTTGTTTATATTTATTAATGTTTCACATAATGGTTCATATATAATGAACCATACTGGATCTCTGGAATGAAACCTTTGATCATGATGGATGATTTTTTTTGATGTGTTCTTGGATTTGATTTGCAAGTATTTTATACAGTATTTTTGCCTTCTTGGGAAAATTGGTTTGTGATTCTCTTACTTTGTGGTTTGGGTATCAGGGTAACTGTGGCCTCATAAAATGAAATGGACAATATTACTTCTGTTTCTATTTTGTGGAATAATTTGAGGAGTATTGATAGAAACTCCTGTTTGAAAGTCTGATAGAATTCAGTGTTGAAAATTCTGTCCCTGGGCTTTCTTTCTTTTTTTCTTTTTAGGAGTTCAGAAGTGGGGGACATTGGGATACTTTCAGTGACTGTTTCTATTTCTCTAGGGATTAGAGGTCTGTTTAAATTCCTTATTTGATCTTGATTTCACTTTGGTAAGTAGTACCTATCAAGAAAATACTCATTTCACTTAGATTTTCCAATTTTGTGGAATACAAGTTTTTTTTAAGTTTGTCCTTTAAATTCTCTGATTTCCTCGGTGTCTCTTATGTCTCACCTTTTGCTTCTGATTTTGTTAATTCAGATAGTCTCTGTCCACCTTTTAATTTGAATAAGGGTTTGTCAACCTTATTGATTTTCTCTAAGAACCAATTCTTTGTTTCCTTGATTCTTTGTATTGCCCTTTTTACTTCTATTTTATCCATTTCAACCCAGAGTTTGATTATTTCTAGCCATCTGCTCCTTTTGGGTGTGACTTCTTTTTGTTTTAGAGCAGTGGTCCTCACCCTTCCTAATGGTGTGGTCTTTTTATAACATCAGTTAGCTCCAGCATTTCTCTGTTTAGTTTTTGTCTGGATGACCTGTCTATTGATGAGTGTGGAGTGTTGAAGTCTCCCACTGTCAGTGTTTGAGGGTCAATATGTGATTTAAGCTGTAGTAGTTTTCTTTATCAAACTTGGCTGTTCTTGTGTTTAGGGCACAGATATTAAGAATTTAAATGTGCTCTTGGTGGATTTTTCCTCTGATGAGTATATAGTGTGTTTCCCTGTGTCTTCTGATTAGATTTAAATCAAATTTGTTGGATATTAAAATAGCCATAGCAGTCTGCTTCTCAGGTCCATTTGCTTGGAATGTCTTTTTTAGCCCCTTAACCTGAGGTAATGTCCTTGATGTTAAGGTGTTTTCTTGGATGCTCAGAAGGATGGATCTACTTTTTGCATCTATTCTGCTGATGATTTTTTTTTTCAGTTGGAAAATTGAGACCATTGATGTTGAGGGATATCAATGACCTATGATTGGTGATTCCTGTTATTTTGTTGTTGCTATTGCTGTTGTTGTTACTGGTGGCAGTGGTGGTGTATGTTTGTGTTTTTCTAGTTTTGATTTTGGTGGTTTGGATTTTATTCCTTGTGCTTTCTTATATGCAGGTAATATTTTCAGATTGGAGCTTTCTTTGAGCAATTTCATTAGGGCTAAATTTTTAGATAAATATTATTTAAATTTTTTCTATCTATGGTGATCAAAAGGTTTGCTGTTTATTGTACTCTGGGCTGATATCTTTTTTTTTTAAATCTGCAGCACTTCTATGTATGCCCTTCTGGCTTTTAGAGTCTCCATTTAGAAGCCAGGTGTAATTCTAATAGGTTTGCCTTTATATGTTGCTTGGTCTTTTCGCTTTGAAATGTTTAAAAATCTTTGCTTGTTCTGTACATTAATGTGTTAGTGGGTCTTCCTTTTCTGGTCCAATCTATTTGGTGTTCCATAAGATTCTTCTACCTTATAGACATCTCCTTCAGGTTAGGAAAATTTTCTTTATGATTTTGCTGAAAATATTTTCTGGCTCTTTGAGCTGGGGTTCTTTTCCTTCTTCTAGTCCTATTATTTTTAATTAATTATTTTAGGAATTTCACAGTATTCCAGATTTCTAGGATTTTTTTTCTATCATGAGTTTTTCAAACTTAACATTTTCTCTAACTGATATATCTATTTCTTCTATCATATTTTCAGGGCCTGAGAATATTTCCTCCACCTTGCTGGTGAAGCAGCCTGTGTAGTTTCTCTTCTAACTCATCAAATTTTTGTTTCCAGAATTCACCCATTTGGGTTTTCTTTCTTGATTCTATTTCCATTTTCAGGTCTTAAACACTGTTTGTGTTTTCCTGGATTTCTTTAAGAGATTTATTAAATTCCTCTTTAAGGCCCTCTACCACCACCAAGAAGGCAGTGTTAAGGTCTTTCCTTGGGCTGCAGCTATGTGGCATGCCCAGGGTGAACTGTGGCAGGTCTGCTGGGCTTGCGTGGATTCACATTGTCCTGGCTGTTACTGATTGCATTTTTATGCTGGCATCAAGGAATCTGGTTTTGGGGTGATTTTAAGTCTAGGTGTCGATTTTTGGGTTTGTCTTTGTTGGGTGGGTGTTTGGTTTCTGGGTTTCTGGGTTTTAGGTGAGCATGATGGCTGTGTGTTGCCTCATAGGGAGCTTTCTATGGACCTGTTTCCCTATCCTGCCCAGCTGGTATGTTTCCAGGGAATTCCTGCTGGTGATGGAGGCTGGAATAATGGGATGAGTTGGGGAAAGGAGGATTGGAGGAGAAGATCTTTGTGATTCACTGGGGATGGGGTCAGGGAGGCAAGGGAGAGCACACCAGGCATTCTGCTGCAGAGCTGTAGGTGAGATGGGGGCAGTGGGGGTGGATCTGGAGATTCAGAAGGACAGGTGTGGATTCTCTGTCAGTCTATCTGCTTCCCTGGTCAGAGTGGCCTTTGGCTTAGTAAGGGGTGTCTCCTGGGGAAGATCAGGGAAATCCAAAGAGATGGGGAGTGTGGGTAGGGAAGACTGAGGTGGTAGAGGTCCTTAAACAGAGATTCACAGAGACACAAGGAATCTACAATAGGAGGAGATTGCGGTAGGAATCAGAGCGAGGACATGAGAGAGAAGAAGATGGGTGAAGAACATATGTGATGATGTAAGTCAGGAAGAGAGGAAGGGGAGAGAGAAGGGAAGAGGAGAAAGGCACAACTAGAAAGAGACCAAGAAGCAGGAGGGAAGACACAGAAGGAAGACATGACAAGGTGTCCTTAGACAGAAAAACAGGAGGGACTGAGATACTATCTAGGGAGTTTAGAAAGACACAAATGGATGGAATGGATCAAAAGACACATAGGAGTGATAGGTACAGACACAGGTTCAGGTAGGCTGACATTGGAAGAAAGAAAAAAAACTAGAGAGAGAGAGAGAGAGAGAGAGAGAGAGAGAGAGAGAGAGAGAGACTGTTAGAGCCAAAGAGACATAAATGATGTCCCAAAGGACCAGCACCATGTATGGGGACTTCGTGTTGATAGTGAAATAAGCCATTTAAAGCTGCTCTGGAAAAACCTAGTCACAAAACCAGAACTAGGAAAACCATCTCAGAGACCTCTCCATGTATTTCTAAGCTCATGCCACCTAAATTCTGGAAAGGTGGGGCCTAGCCGGGTAGGGTGCTTTCCCTAAATACTCCTACACAGGCCTGATTTCCCAGCAGTTGGAGGGCACAGGGGCTGCTGGGAATCCCTCCTCCACCTGAAGACCTGAGGAAACCAGTTGCAGAGTAAGAATCACTGAGGTACAGGGCAGGTGGAGCCACTACCTGGAATTTCTGGCTCCCTTGCTCTGTGCTGCTCCATGCCTGAGAAGACAAACGAACAAGGATTAACTAATTATACCCATGAAAGCTTGGAGCCCTCATCATGTGCTTCTGCCCATTCTCTCTTGAATGGAAAATTGTATTTAAACCTCAATATGTACTTTCTGCTGTGTGTGACATTGAACAATAGAAATTATCCTGCAGTTCCTTTTAGGGAGTCAAAAAGTCAAATTACTCTCAGTAGTCCTGACTAGTCATTGATCTCAAGCTGAAGAAGAAATGGGAGCAGAGAGAGAGAGATGAGGTGGGGTGGGGGTGAGAGACAGAGGGGACAGAGACAGGAGACAGACAGAGAGCTCTTGCAATGTATTCCATCATCTTCCTGTCGTGATCTCCCAAGTGCTGACTTGCAGGCATGTGCCTCCATGCCTGGCTCATATAGGACCCTTAATATCATCCAGTGGTTGATCTAAGAATCTTTGTAAGCAACACCTTCACCCTCAGGGCAGCCAAGGAGATGGGGACAAATCTCCCCACATGAGAAAGGAGGGAACATTGCAGAGGTTACATTATATATGTTTACACATACACATTTGTTCCTACTCTATTGTGTTCTTACAATTCTGAAACGAAGGACTCTGATAATAAACAAAACCTAGAAATTACCATCTGTCATCCACCAACTATTTGTCATGCATTTTATGATTGAATTATTGCATATATGTTTATGTGCATATACATGTGCACTATGGAGAGTGTCTATAGGTTTATGACAGAGGACAGACTGTGGGAGTTTGTTCTCTCCTTGCAACATGTGGGTCCAGGGAGTGAATGCATGTCCTCAGGATTGATGCAGGCTGCCTTCCATGATAAGAAATATCACTGGCCCTTACACCAATTGTTTAAAGTTTTTTGAAACTCTTACCATTCTACTTGAATTGTAGTTTGAGGGTCAAACTCATTCTTCTCCATTGCAATGGACAGAGTTGTCTGGGTTTAGGGAAGGGACAGTCTGAAGTTTGTATACTCACCTGGGGTTCACATGGCTCATTCTCTGTGCCCACAGGAAAGCGCATTTGTCTTGGCGAAGGCATTGCCAGCAACGAATTGTTCCTTTTCTTCACCTCCATCCTCCAGAACTTCTCTGTGTCCAGTCCTGTGGCTCCTAAGGACATTGATCTCAGGCCCAAGGAGAATGGCTTGACCAAAGTGGCTCCAACATACCAGATCCAGTTCTTGGCCCGCTGACTGGGCTGAGGTGGCCCCAGTCCTGTTAAGAATGGCCCCTTCTTTCTTCCTCTGTGAGACCTGCTGCCAACCAGGCTGTAGGTCACTGCTCATATCCTTCAAACTTACTGCAGCTTTGACAAAGCTTTGAGGTGTGTTCTTCTTCCCTGAGAATGGCACTGGAGAAATAAATCACTGTTTTTCTTGATGTGTGAACCGAGAGACTTCTGGAGGCCACATCTCATGCTGAGTTAGTTCCCTATTGTGCCCAGCAACCACAGTTTTCATGTTCAGACTTCTGTTGCTCTAATGAATGCCAGAGGTCGTGTCAGAGGAGGAGCAGGTGGAAATTGAAGTTCAAAGTGTCAGATCACCAGGAGGAAATCTCTATGATGGGTTAGTCTTGTTTTATGCCAGACTATGAGAACACAGACTCTGCAATATCTTTTGATTCCATTTTGCTTTTACGTGTTTACTGCTACCATCTTTCCCTGGTATCTGGCTTTCCCTGGTGTGAGTAGATGTAGGAAGAACACACTGCCTGTAACATAGTGTGTTTCTCTCATGAAAACAACCTGATCTACTGGGCAATTTTATCTGTGGATTATCAAGAAGATGATTCTTCCCTAACTGTTCCATCTAATTTTATAACATTAGCTTATACAGAGTTTTGGTAAATAAAAATGAGCACAAGGAAGTAATACACAGTTGGTGCCTATCAGCTCCCCCTAAGCGGCTCCTGCAGATCACAGCTCAAGTTAAGAAAAGCACTGAGAATTCCACAGGGCAGGGAACCCTGACTGCTTTTTGGACTGGAGAGGGAGGGGAAGAGGAGTGGGGGGAAAGGGAGAAGGGTGGGAGGAGCGGGAGGGAAATTGGAGGCTGGGAGGAGGTGGAAACTTTTTTTTTCATTTTCTCAATAAAAAAATGCCTTTCTAATCTTTAAAAAAAAAGAAAAGAAAAGAAAAGCACTGAGCCAGCTGTCCCAAATTCCTTAACTCTTAATGCTGAGAAATCTATCACAGGCTTTAGTGTGCATTAGTAGTTGAAACAAAGCTTCAAAATAACTTTAGATTAGACAATATATCTTGCTAATGGTCGTTTTTAAGATTAACTACCCCAGAAAAGCAATCTAAAATTCACAGGACACATAGCTGAGCTGCCCATTCATTTAGGTGAGAGTCAAAACTACAAAACAGCCCAATCATTGCCGACTGTCAGGTGATTACATCATTGCACCCGCTCCTGATATCAAATTGCTGATATGGGTGTGCACCATGAAGATTCGAGTTCAGCTGTTTTTTATGTATGTAAGTGTTGGGTCCTGGTATTGCACAAATAACAATGAGTAGAACACCAAAGTCTAGAAACAGAAGTAACTTTTGTTCAGGGGCTCCATTGAGGAAGGAAATCTGACTAGTCAGGACTACTGAGAGTAATGTGACTTTGTAGAACCCTAAATAGAACTGAAGATTTCTTTTCTTTTCTTTTCTTTTCTTTTTTTTTGTCCAAGATCACATGCAGAGTAGACACTACATTTTGAGATTTAAAGGATAATGGTGCCACAGGTTCCTGTAAGTGCAGACTGAGGTGAAGCCAAGAAATTTAAAATTTCTCTACATTGTTGTCTTGACCCTGAACTTGCAGATTTATGACACACTGTACAGATCCAAAGAGAATCTGGAATTTATGACTTCTGATAAGAGGGTATTAGTTTAATAAGTTTAAATAGTTGTGGGTGAGTTTGAATTGCTCTTCCCCTGTCAGGGAGAAATGAAATGTAACCCTTGGTGACTCCTGAATTGCCTGAAAGATTTTGTTAGGATGTGTAAGCAGTGGAGAGAGACAGAGAATTAGAGAGAATAACATGAGAAGAGAATGAAAAATCAAACTATCAGAACAGTGTGAGTGTTTTTTCCCTAACCTTCAGACAGGAAAGTCTTAGCTATATCGATTTTGTGGATTTCCCTTTGAATTCTATGCTGTCTGGAGGCCGGCCCTGCAGCTGCAACAAACGCACTCTATATGTGGTCTTAATTCTATGTCTGTGGACTTGCCTAATGTGTGCGGTTCATGTAGACAGAATCACATAGCTGTGATCTTTCATGTCTGGCATCTTTTACTTCTCACATTACTATCTAGGTTCCTGTGCTTTGCAGACAAGGTCACATCATCCAAGGGCTTTAGATTAGACCAGATGCATTGCTGTAGGATTTAGGCTTGTCTCATGATCTTTCTCAGCAAAAGCACAATACCTTCTTTCATGTGTTCTGCCAGCAGAGGAAGTGGTCCAGATTTAGGGTGAGTCTTCCTGCTTCTAATAATCTAATAAAAAATATTCCTCACTGGATGCCAGCAGCCTGGATTCTATTTGATGCCTGATACAGTCAAGTTAACTCTCAAGTGCAGCCAAAACAGTGCCCAGTCCCCTGACCTCCCGGTTGCTCTTACATGTGACCTCTTGGTTGTCTAGTAACTAAGGTTCTCCTCAGAAGGACTTCTTGCTGCAAACTCCATCACATCCATGTCAGGTTTGTGAAGGGACAACCTGTTGCCTTGTTCCCTGCTCCATTGTGAGAACCTCAAAGAGCAGGTGGCTGATGCCACATGTTTAATACAGTGGAACAGTAGCCAGTAAGTAAATAAACCACTGGATAAAGTGACACGGTGAATAACTCCTTAAACTTGCCCCATGTGCAGCCAGACCTTGTCTGCCTAATCTCTGTCAGTCTCTTATGATGACCACAGGAAATCCTCGTCCCCATAGTGTCCAGGATGACCCCAGTTCTGTGACTCATCTGTGTTTGCTGTCTTCCACCTTCTGACATATGTGTCTGGGAGCGACCTTTTGAGTGGTGTCCCCTGAGAATGAGCCTCTACACAACACACTGCTGAGACAAACAGGTGCTTATTGGAAGGTCATTTATATATCATCATCACCTAGCAAGATGTCTCTGTGCAGCCATTGACCAATCAGCAGGCAGATCTCAAATCACCTGGAAGGCACTAATTTTCATTTGTCTCACCAAGCTCCCTGTAGCCTAGGGAGAGTTACCAGAATTTTGCCAAGGGAGATTCCTGGCACACCCTCCTCCACCAACAGCAGAAATATAACAACAAACAAAGCAGCCAACACTTCAAGGAACAACAGGGGAATGTGCAGCATGCCAAGGGAGGACCATGGTGTTCTGTCTTCTCCTGGATCTTGCCAGGATGGGCCTGGGGTATTTCCAACTCAAGGGCTGTCTCTCTCCTGAACAATGGTTTCTGCCTTTGCTAGAGAACCTTTTCTAACAGACCCGATGACCTTTCTCAAATCCTTCCAGGGGTGAGATGGAGGTCAGGGTGAGGAGGCAGGAGGTGGAGGAAGGAAGTGGTGCTCACAGGAAGCAAAGAGTTCAACAGGCATCTCCAGAACAGGTTGGGAATTCTCTTGTTCCAGCCATGCTGTGGTACTAGAGAAGCTTCTAGAATTCTGAACATAGCTTCTTGTAGATATCCTGTGTTCTCCATCGTGGAGAGTAGCATTGCATGGCTGGAATCTGTGAAACTCATAAAGTCTAAAGCTGGAAGGTTCTCAGAAAAGCACCAGAGTACTTAGGAAAGCCTATGTAAGAGATGGTAACGTGAAACCACAGAGCTCAGGATAGGGTTCTAACCTAACGAGAGCCAGAAAACCTAACACTGGGGAGTGTGATCTAGTGAGAAGAAGGAACCATCACAAGGGTGAGATTTTGAGGTCTGGGCCTTGAATCTGCAGCTGAGGGGAAATATGGAGATACTGTCACAACCTACATGGGCCTCATCCTATTCTAGCCCTGGGTGCACATAAAGTGATATGAAACCTCCTAGAGGATCAGGCTGAGGCTTTCTGTGGAAAGGGGTCATGGCCATCATTGATCCATCTTCCAGGAGGTGGTGAGTGGGGGATGGTTTTTTGAGTAGGAGAGGGAAGTTCCCACCCAACACTGCTCTTAGGTATGATTTTTTATTAGTTTATTTTTTGGCCAAAGAAAGGCTTAAAACTTCTTCAAGATGTTTTGTCTAATCTCCATGAAGAACTTGGTAAATGAATGTGGAGCACGGATGATGGAATCAGGGTGGAGGCTTGGGGTCTGGAGGTGGAGGTTTGGAAAACTTGGGCAGAGGTCCAGGGGTGTGTGAAGGAGGCCAACACAATAGAGTCACAGAGGTGGAGAGTGTGGTGGCTAAAGATCCTGATAGAGTGGTGTAGAGACTGGTTCTGGGGGTTGAGACAGGACAGGGGATGCAAAACTAAAGATCCAAAGATACATTTTGAGAAAGAAATTTCACAGAAAAAATACAGAACTGAAATATATGGTACTAAATCAGTCAACACAGACACAAAGTATCTTGGTGGTGAGGACAGATGGATGTGAGAGTAACAGGTGTGGAGGTTTGAATGAAATTAACCACATTGGCTCACATCTTTGAATTCTTGATCCCCAGTTGATGGAAATGTTTGGGACAGGTTAGGAAATGTAGCTTTGTTGAAGGAAATGTGTCACTAGGGATGGTTTGAGGTTTCCAAAGCCCATGCCTTTCCCAGATAGCACTCTGTCTACCTCCTACACAGATGAGATGTAAGCTCTCAGCTACTGCTTCAGCACCATGACTGTCCACCTGCTTCCATGTTCCTGACCATGATGGTCATGGCCTCACCTCTGAAACTGTAAGCCCCTGTGAACCCTTTTTCCTCTCGGCTGTGCAGGTCATGGTGATTTACCAGTGCAATGGAAGAGTAACTAAGACAAAGGGCATGAAGGGAGGACAGACTCTCAAAGAGAGATCAGAGATGAGACCAGAGAAAGCAGATGCACAAGGACCATGGCAGACATCTGAAGACTAATAGACACAGCAAGGTTTCAGAAATACAGGCTAACCAGGGATGGAACCAGCCATGTGAGAGTCAGTCAGAGGGGCAATGTAGGTGACACCTAGACTTCTGTGATGTATTTCTTGTTTCCAAGGGCCTTTGTGTGGGTCCATATTTCTCTTTGGTATGGCAGCCAGGCTCTCAAGCCATAGTCCACACCTGAAGTGGTCACATATCCTTCCAGACAGGCTGTCACTACCCCAACAAAGAATCAGGATGTTGTTTTGACCCTTTCTTTGCAATTTGGAGGATTCGAGAAAGGTGGTGCTAATTCAGCCTATGTGACAGAGCTAGCATACCGATCAGAAAATATGACAGTAAGCATGCGTAGATATGGATGTGACTAAAAGCCATTCACGTGGTTACCTAGGAAATAGAATGCTAATGAATTTCCCCCTCAGATTTCATTTTGATATAAATGCTGTTTGGAGAATAAATCCAAGGAATTTTTCAGGATATGAATCCTGGATCTCATGAGGGATCTCTGAGAATCTCACCCCCTCCCAAAAGCAATGTTAGTTGTGTCTTTATTCCTGAGACTCCGTATCAGTCCAAAGAAATAGTTTATGGTCTGGGCTGCCACTGGACCATGACATAATGGTGCTCAGATGTGAGGCTGATCCGCAGACCCCAAAAAACTTGGAAGAAGTGACCAGAGATATAGAGTAGACTATGAGGAACTCATGAGAGAATATTTTACCACAGGAGGATACATGCATATGAGTGCTTAAAAGTAGACAATAGAATTTAAAGAAGTATAGAGAAGAGGGACAAAATTTAAATCAGGAGTAAAATTGTAAATAATAGAAAATTCAGCTATACATGTTAATAGCTAAAGGAAGTTAAGAGCAGAAACAAATGGCAAAAATATTTAAAATCTATAAACATGATAGTTGCAGAAATGCAACTTTTATCGCTGCTAAATGGGTAGGAAAAGTGAAGGGAATGTGATTTTTGGCTCAAGAATTGCCTTGGTTACAACTGAGGTTGGGCAGCCACATGCAGGCACAGTAGCCAGATAAATCTAACCTACCTTGGGGAGAAAGGCAATCAGAAGACAGAGTAAGTTTAGAGAATAAATTTAACCCCAAACTGTCAGCAGCCCAGAATCAATCAATTGAACAGAGGAGAGGATTCAGGAATTCTATTAATTTTTTAATTACAAGTTTAAAAAAAAGAGAGAGCGTGAGATAAAAAATCGATGCAGCTATGAACATAGTTGAACAAATGCATTATTTATAATAGCCAGAACCTGGAAACAACCTAGATGCCCTTCAATGGAGGAATGGATAAAGAAAGCGTGGAATATGACATCTTGCACTTTGCATGCAAATGGATGGAAATAGAAAACACTATTCTGAGTGAGGTGATCCAGACCCAAAAAGATGAATTTGGTATGTACTCACTCATAAGTGGATTCTAGACATAAATAAAGGTCAGTGAGCCTATAATTCGTGATCCTAGAGAAGCTAAATAAGAAGGTGAACCCAAAGAAAAGCATATAGTTATCCTTCTGGATATTGAAAGTAGACTAGATTTTTTTTCAGGATGTGAACCCTGGATTTCATGGGGGATCTCTGAGAATTCTTTATTTCCATGGCTCCACAGTGTTTCAGAGAAATAATTTACAGTCTGGCCTGCCACAAGACCATGACACTTTTGGAACCCAGTACTCCTCTTTCACTCTTTCATAGCCCACATCATCTGTTCTATGATATTTGGTGAGCACTCTAATTTTTAGCATCCCAAATTTGTACATTCATTAAGTTCACTCAAAGAAAGATTCACTATCACAAATTCTTTCTATAGCCTCCTAAGGTCAGAGATCACACCATGGGCCAGGAATCAGTATGGGTGGATTCTCGGAACAGACCAGGGGTCTAGAACACAGAGACAAGAAAGCTCCCAGAGGCCAGATTTCTAAAGGAGTGGAGATTATTTTAATCTCTCTGTGTTTCTGAGGATGCTATCACTCAATGTGTAACCACCAGCATCCAGAGTAACTGAAGAAGAAGAGATGTGTGAAATGAAGGCATGTTCAGATTATAGAGTGTGCACCCAGCTGCACGGAGCCCTGGATCTGAGCCTTGGCATCATATGAAGAGATTGTACTGGGACAATCTTGTCATCTTATGATTTCAAAGGTTGAGGTAGGAGCCCAGGAGTTGAAGGTTATCCTCTATTCCTTACAAGGAGGCCAGCCTGGAACCCAAAAATTTCTATCAGAAAGAATATACAAAATCCACCTTTTTCTTAACAAAATACATGGTCTATTTGTTTACAGACATCTCAGATAGCATTTCTGGTTCTGGTTTGCCACTCACTACTCCTGGCTCTTAACTTTGAGAAAATATTTTATGTACTTGAGAGTTTGGTGCATTAATGTTTGTATAATTTGCACCTGTACCATGTATATGTACCTGTCCTTTGAAGGTCAGAACAGCGTATTGGATCCCTTGAAACTGGAGTTCCAGTGTTGGGAAGCCATGGGAGGAGAACAGCAAACAGCTTTGGAATTCATGGGATGAGACTTGGCAGTCAGCATAAACAAGCTGGGTGAGCTTTGGAGAAGCAGAGCTTTAGGACTGTGCGTCCTGAGGACCTAATGCTGTTACTGAGCATAGCTCTGCTTATTGCCCTCATGGTCACCATGTCACTCACAATCTATGGGTGGAATGAAAATTCTCAGGCACTTTCTAGCCCCTCACTGGGCAATGTTACTGGTTCTTACAATAATAATTATTGACATTTTCCAAGCATTGCTGCTGGAGCAAATCAATGATTCAACCAGCATCCTTGAAAAGATTTATTTATTTATTTATTTATTTATTTATTAAAGATTTCTGTCTCTTCCCCGCCACCGCCTCCAATTTCCCGCGCCCTCCCCCAATAAAGTCTCCCTCCCTCGTCAGCCCAAAGAGCAATCAGGGTTCCCTACCCTGTGGGAAGTCCAAGGACCACCCACCTCCTTCTAGGTCTAGTAAGGTGAGCATCCAAACTGCCTAGGCTCCTACAAAGCCAGTACGTGCAGTAGCATCAAAAACCCATTGCCATTGTTCTTGAGTTCTCAGTAGTCCTCATTGTCAGCTATGTTCAGCGAGTCCGGTTTTATCCCAGGCTTTTTCAGACCCAGGCCAGCTGGCCTTGGTGAGTTCCCAACAGAATATCCCCTTTGTCTCAGTGTGTGGGTGCACCCCTCGCCGTCCTAAGTTCCTTGCTTGTGCTCTCTCTCCTTCTGCTCCTGATTTGGACCTTGAGATTTCTGTCCGGTGCTCCAATGTGGATCTCTGTTTCTGTCTCCTTTAATCGCCTGATGAAGGTTAATATTCAGGAGGATGCCTATATGTTTTTCTTTGGGTTCTCCTTCTTATTTAGCTTCTCTAGGATCACTAATTATAGGCTCAATGTCCTTTATTTATGACTAGAAACCAAATATGAGTGAGTACATCCCATGTTCCTCTTTTTTGGATCTGATTTACCTCACTCAGGATAGTGTTTTCTATTTCCATCCATTTGCATGCAAAATTCAAGAAGTCCTTGTTTTTTACTGCTGAGTTGTACTCTAATATGTATATATTCCATACTTTCTTCATCCATTCTTCCATTGAAGGGCATCTAGGTTGCTTCCAGGTTCTGGCTATTACAAACAATGCTGCTATGAACATAGTTGAGCATATACTTTTGTTGTATGATAGGGCATCTCTTGGGTTTATTCCCAAGGGTGGTATTGCTGGGTCCAGGGGTAGGTTGATCCCGAATTTCCTGAGGAATCACCACACTGATTTCCAAAGTGGTTGCACAAGATTGCATTCCCACCAGCAATGGATGAGGGTACCCCTTTCTCCACAACCTCTCCAGCAAAGGCTATCATTGGTGTTTTTGATTTTAGCCATTCTGACAGGTGTAAGATGATATCTCAAAGTTGTTTTGATTTGCATTTCCCTGATTGCTAAGAAGGTTGAGCATGACCTTAAGTGTCTTTTGGCCATTTGAACTTCTTCCATTGAGAATTCTCTGTTCAGTTCAGTGCCCCATTTTTTAATTGGGTTAATTAGCATTTTAAAGTCTAGTTTCTTGAGTTCTTTATATATTTTGGAGATCAGACCTTTGTCTGTTGTGGGGTTGGTGAAGATCTTCTCCCAGTCAGTAGGTTGCCTTTTTATATTAATGACAGTGTCCTTTACTTTACAGAAGCTTCTCAGTTTCAGTAGGTCCCATTTATTCAATGTTGCCCTTAATGTCTGTGCCGCTGGGGTTATACATCGGAAGCGATCTCCTGTGCCCATCTGTTGTAGGGTACTTCCCACTTTCTCTTCTATCAGGTTCAGTGTGTTCAGATTGATATTGAGGTCTTTGATCCATTTGGACTTGAGTTTTGTACATGGTGATAGATATGGGGCTATTTTCATTCTTCTATAGGTTGACATCCAGTTGTACCAGCACCATTTGTTGAAGATGCTCTCTTTCTTCCATTGTATACTTTTAGCTCCTTTGTCGAAAATGAGGTGTTCATAGGTTTGTGGAATCGTATAGAAGACCCGAATTTTAACCCCGTTTGCCAGGGACCTCGCCAACAAAAGGCCTACCTCTTTGATTTAATTGTTGTGGGGAGATCTGCTCCCCTGGTCCCCACCGCTTGCGTCTGCCACCGTGCCGGTCCCCCAAAGCCTATTCCTGATTATGTCTTGCACTTGGTTTAATTGTAGTGGGATGATCTGCTCACAGTGTGGGCTTCACTGTTTCATGCTTGAACCATCCCATGTCCGTGCTGTGTCCGCCGCGTCCACGCCGCGTCCGCCGCATCTGCGCACCCGCCCCCTTGAAAAGATTTTAAATATAGAAATTGTTGATAAAGTTATTTTAAGATTGTTTGACTTACAGCTTCACTCCAGCCTCTGTTATCCCTATATCCAAAAAGTCTGAATGTTTGGGTGGAAAGTTCCACTCCAAGCCTTCTCTCCTGGGAGTTGCTTCAGTCCAGACTCCACCTCCGAGAAAGCCCACCAAACAGTGACCCTTCATCAAAGATGCTCAAGACTGTTAGGAATATTCCTAAAAATGAGCCTCTCCACCAAAGCAGATAATCCCAATCAGACCAAATCAGACCGAATTAAAAGATATCCAGGTTTAATTGGATGTCTGCTCTCTCTGGAGGCCTGAGGGAAGAAGGAAAGCCAACACAAACACCTAAGAAAAAGAGGAAAGACAATGCACATATTTTCTGGGGATCAGTTTAAATAGCCTGTGGAAGTGGTCTTGACCTTTCCTGGGGAGGGTCAATGTTTGGTGGGATCAGGGGAGGGTGCTGCCAAAGATGGATGCCAGTGGCTGAGATTACATTCCAGACTCTTTGAATAAGAGATGACAGGAAGCTGAGGTGATATTTATGACCATAATTTTAGGGTCTCTTTGGATAAAGAGGCATTGACTTAAATCTGAATACTTCTTGTGGATGTGGGAGTGATGTGGGGGAGGGGAGAGTTGGGTGTTGCTGGGCTCAAGCTCAGTGAGAGGAGTGGCTGGAAAGGCATTGTGTTCACTGTCATCCCGGAGATGCCAGGCATCTGTTCCTTGAGGAAAATGAGAAGACTGGGGATTGGAGGAAAAAAATCTTATTACTTGTCTTGTTTGTATCACCAAAGAAGAGTGTGCCAGGATGAGGAGCAGATAGGCCCTTCTTTGTGGCATCTTGGAAAACCAGAGGGTAGACGGTCCTAACTGCTGGACAGACCATGTGTCCTGAGTAGGTGCCTGCTTGAGCCTGGAGCGATGGTACCAGGATGGATGTCCTAGGAGTTTGGCAGCTGAGGAGGTGGTGAGAATTACCATGTGAGGTGCTGTCCACCAAGGTTCAAGAGACCTAGGTGCTAGCTGTTTGAGGAGTACTCTGTCCCTTGGGGAAAGCAAGGCAGGTTTAAGGGCATTAGGGTCAACTGGTGTGGGGGCAGGGACACACCTGTCAGCATGTGAAGGGAGAAGGGACCTCAGAAGGGAGAGGTAGGGGAGATACCCTACCAGTGGAAGAGTTTGGACTGGGAGGTGATGGTTAAGGAGAAAGGGCCTTCCATAAAGCAGCTCAAAAGGGCTCAGGCCCATAAGGGAATGTGGGGTTCCCTGAGGAA
Organism: Neodon shergylaensis; assembly: GCA_025134845.1. Taxonomy (NCBI): domain Eukaryota; kingdom Metazoa; phylum Chordata; class Mammalia; order Rodentia; family Cricetidae; genus Neodon; species Neodon shergylaensis. Next base: position 117,334 of record JABTXL010008264.1, read on the forward strand.
AGTAAGGACAGTGGGGAGAAAGGAGGGCCAAGTTAACCTGAGTTCAATGGAGAGCTTGATTAGCTGTTGTTTGATGAGTCCATTGGCCCTCCCCACCTTTCCCAAGGATTATGAATGGTAGGGGGTGTGGGATTTCCAGGAGATGTTGAGAGCTTCTGACACAAGCTCTATGACCTTGGAAGTGAAGCCTGACCCATTGTCCATCTGGATGTTCCATGGTACACCAAACTGAGGAATGATGTGGTCCAGGAATACTGAGCCACCACATCTGCCATTTCCCTGGAGGCTGGAAACGCTTCTCTCCATCCTGTAAAAGTATCCACAAGTGTTAGGAGATAACAAAGTTTGTTATGAGTCATCATATGGGTAAAATCAACCTGCCAATCTTCACCCGGTTGGTGTTCACAAAGCTGACTGACATATGTGGAGAGCCCCCTGTGGGTTCGCCTGGGCACATGCCTGGGAGGAGGGGTGAACCTGTGAAATATGATCTCAGAGATGGATGGCTCCAAGAAAAGGAGTTCCCAGAAGTACAACAGTGCTTTGGGGCTGATATAGATATGAATAATTTGCATTAGTATAGATTTTGCTTTATTGATAGAGATTTAAGGTCAATTTTGTTATATGTATATGTATTTCTGATCTTGATTAAGGTGTTGTGATTGTGTAGTTCACTTAAAATGTAATGTATATAGGTTGTTAATAGAAAATCATAATAGTCAAGTTTGTAGTCATGTTAGTTAAGATTTTCTAGATGTACATAGATATATTTTAGATAGGCATTCTTCATATTTTTCAAAGATTATAGAATATGGCATTTTAAATGTTTTAATAACTTAGGGTTTTTCATGACAATGAGACATGTCTGCTCCTGGCAGCACCAATCTACTTCAAGAAGAAGATGGGCATCGAAGAGGCACCTTATGGAGTTTGATAGCCATTTGGGCAACAAACTGCTCTTGCTTGGACTATTGTATAAACTGGACACAGAGAACACGCAGAGAGAGGACTACTGAACTTGCCTAAAGGTGAGATGATCTTTCGGGGTTCCTGATCCATGAAAGAGTCTGCGAGACATTCTGCAGGACACAGCAGATAGTAACTTAACTGCCTTTGAAATTTCCTGCTCCATGAAAATGTCTCTGGATACTATGGGCCTGTAGGCCGAAGATGGATGCCCCAGTGGTACAAAAGAACTTTGGGTGACTGTACAGGCAGCAAGATGTCTCTGTCATTTCTAGAATTTTAGAAGTTGCTTATCTCTTGTTTACTTAGGTAATATTATATCTTTCTGGAGTCGTTGATGCAGTTGAAGAATAGATAGATAGTTATAGTTGTTTTCCTTTGTTATGATAAAAAATAATGTAGATATAAATATTGTAACTGTAATTTTTACTTGATAACTGTTTTGTTATATGTAATTTTGCTATGTTAAAGTTAAAGCCTTTCTTTTTGTTTAAACAGAAAAAGGGGAAGTGATGCGGGAGTGCATATATCATTCTGTTGATTTCATTGGTTAAGTAATAAAGGAACTGCTTAGCCCTCATAGGTTAAAACATAGGTGGGAGGAGTAAATAGAATAGAAAGCTGGGAGGAAGAGGAAGTGAGCTCAGACTCGACAGCTCTGCTCTCTGGAGCAGAGGAGACATCACGCAGCTCCTCTCAGGGCACACGCGATGAAGCTCCGACCCAGGATGGACGTAGGCTAGAATCTTCCTGGTAAGCGCACCTTGGGGTGCTTACACACCTTATTAGAAATGGGCTAGTCCAGGTGCGAGAGGCTAGATATAATGGCCAAGCAGTGTTTAAATGAATACAGTTTGTGTGTTGTTATTTTGGGCATAAGCTAGCAGGCGGCCGGGGTGCTGGGGACGCAGCCCCGCCACTCCTATTACAATATGGGGCCTACGTGTAAGGTCTGGTAGATGTCTGAAATGATTGACGATACCTGGTCTTGAGGAAGGATGGGACGGTTATTTAAATAGAACCATCCATCCTTTCTTTTTGTCTCCTCCCTTTTTATGAGCTCATCCCTCTCTTTTTATTGGTAACAGGACTGACAGGAGGGAATAAAGAACAACATATGTTCTGTGGAATCAGAGGAGCTGGAGGCCCACACCAGGGCCACTGAGTCATCCTTGGCATTGCCTAAGGCCACTGGGTCCTTGGAGGATTGGTGTCTCCAACAGTGAATAATGGCTACTTCTGCAGGGAGCTGGAGTGTCTCCAAGAGGTTGGTTATAAGGGGTCCGTTAACTATGGGAGTGCCCTTGGTTGTAAGGAATCCCCTTTTCTTCCAGAATGCAGAATGAGTATGGTCTATTAAGAAGACATATTTAGAGTCAGTATAGCTATTAGCCCTTTGTCCCTGGGCTATTTGGAATGCCCTAGTCAAGGCAATTAATTCAACCTTTTGTGAGGAGGTTCCCATTGGCAGGTGGGTAGCTTCAACTGTGTTAGAGGAAGTGATTTGTCTATGAAGTAACTTCCATCAACAAACAGGGTGAGTTTGGAAATCTGTAAGTGGCTGGTATAGACAACCTGGCTCTGGTGAGGTTAAAGCCTTACAGCTTCTGGGCAAGGGTGAGTGAAGGTACCAGACAGGGAGGAAACAGGAAGGAGACTTGTGGGGTTTAGGGCAGGGCTGAAGGCCAAAATAATTTCATTGCTTACTAGAAACAGTAAGTGAAAAACCTGGACTCATGAAGGCCCAAGGAGAGAGAGCGAGAGAGACAGACAGACAGAGACAGAGAAGTGTCTCAGAAGGTCTGAGAGGCGGTGGATGGAATATATCATGATTGACCTGGACAAGGTGGTCTTGAGAGCTTCCCAAGTGAGTTCTGGTGCTGCTGCCAGGGTTCCCAGGCATGGTTGCCATTCACAGATGGTGAGGTCCAGCTGTTTGGATAAAAAGGCAACAGCTTGATTCGAATGCCTAACCTGTTATCTTAGAACTCCCATGGCCACTCCTGACCTCTCATCTGTAAAGAGGTGATGACCTTCATGGGGTCTGGAAGAACAAGAGCAGGTACTGTTAGAAGAGCATCTCACAGATGAGAGAAGTGGTGGTGGAAGATGGCCGGGTGGGTGAGAGCCCCTGTGGAGGTCTCTCTGGCTGCCTGATACAGAGGCTTGGCTGTAATGGCCAAGTTAGGGATCTAGAAATGCACAAAAATGAGAGGATTTGAGCACCTGTGGTTTGGGACTGTAAATCCCACAGAGCCTGGATCCTGTCAGAGGTGAGGGTCTTAGACCCCAGGCTAAGTTGAGCACTCAAATATACCACTGTAGGAGAGCATAGCTGAGCCTTAGTTGGCCAGACTCGATATCCCAGGGATCTGAGGAAGTTCAGGAGTGCAGAGGTGGCCTGTTGGGACAAAGACAATGTAGGATTGCAGAGAAGGAGATAATCAACATACTGGGGGACTGTGCTGGGACCTGGGTCAAAGTTTGAGACATCCTTATCCAAAGCTTGGAAAAGAAATGGGGGCTGTCCCAAAAACCCTGAGGAAGATCAGTCCATGTAAGCTATCTTGAGGACCAGGAGTCAGGATCCTCCCAGATGAAGGCAAAGAGGAAGTATGAGTCAGGCTCTAAAGGGACAGTAAAGAAGGCAGGAGGGACAGTAGACAGGAGATTATATGGGTTGTTAACCATTGGGTGAACTGGAACAACTGCCTCATTTATGAGACAGAGGTCTTGAACCAAGTGGTCAGCACCATAGGGCTTAAGCATGGGAAGGATTGGAGTGATGCTGAGTGAGTCAATAGGAATCAAAAGTCCTTGAGGTAGGAGATGGATAATAGGCTTAAGGTCTCAGCGGCGAGTTTCAGAAATAGGAAACTGCGGTTTGGAAGGGAAGGATGAAGAGTCTTTAGGGCAAACTAGGGCTGGCTGGTGGTGAGTAGCAATCACAGTAATAGAAGTGTCCCATACTTGAGGATCTGCTGGATCAGGGAGAGTAGGGACAGAACAGTCTGGTATAGGAACCTGTGAGGCTATTAAAGTGAGAAGAAACTGTGACTCAGGAGAGTGTGTGGGAGCCAAAGTGACTGTGGCCCTGAAGTGGCTGAGAATATCTCACCCAAGTAGAGGTGCAGGGCAAGCAGGTATGACTAGGAAAGAATGACAGAAAAATGTCCTGCAAGAATGCAGTGGCAGCTTTTTTAGTCCCCGGAGCTGCGGCCTTCTGGTTGGGTGAGTGTGTGTGATCCAGGGGCAGTCTGTCCCAGGGGAGAGCACAACCCCCCTCCCCCTGCTCCTTTGGCAGGGCCTTCTTTCTTACTCACTA
>JABTXL010008264.1:121634-162634 GCA_025134845.1 Neodon shergylaensis
GGCTCTCCTGTGCTCTCCTGGACCCCGCCCCGCCTGCCACTTCCTTCCTTTTGTCCCCGGAGCATTGAGCCACCAGGAGGCCCGGTTTAGGTGCTGAGAAGTGCCATCTGGAAGGCCTGCCTGCAGCAAGCAAGGCAGGCCCTTTGTTTACGAGCTACCCAAGCAGCACAAGCAGCAGGGAGACCCATTCCCGGCACCAGGAGAGTCATCACTGGGGAACTGGGAGAGCCATCACTGGGGAGTGACATCACTGAGAAGGTACAACAGTGGGCAAGGAGATCTGATCCTGTAAAAGAAGATCCATTGAGGAGCATTCGGAGGAAGAGATGGGCAGGCGCCAATGCAAGAATTCACCCAGCAATCTGAAGAACAACATGAAACCACCAGAACCCAGCGACCTCACAACAGGAGGACAGGAACACCCTAACCAAGAAGAAGCAGAAAAATTTGACTTTATGAAAGTGATTGACGCCCTTAAACAGCATGTAAAAAATGCCCTGGCAGAAATGGATGAGAAGTATAACAGAAAGTTTGAAGAATTGAATAAATCAGTGAATGATACCCTAGGAAACCAAGGAAAAACAATCAAACAGATAATGGAAACAGTTCAAGACTTGAAAACTGAAATGGAGGCAAAGAAGAAAACACAATCAGAGGGCCGGCTGGACATGGAAAAATTAGGTAAACGAATAGAGACTACAGAAACAAGCATATCCAGCAGAATACAAGAGATAGAAGAAAGAATCTCAGATGCTGAAGATAACATAGAGAAAATAAACGCAATGATCAAAGAAAACAGCAAGTCCAACAAGTTCTCATCACAAAACATTCAGGAAATATGGGACACAATAAAAAGACCAAACCTAAGAATAATTGGAGTAGAAGAAGGAGAAGAAGTGCAACTCAACGGTCCAGAAAATATATTTAATAAAATTATAGAAGAAAACTTTCCCAACCTAAAGAAAGATGTACCTATGAAGGTCCAAGAAGCATACAGAACTCCGAATAGGCTGGATCAAAAAAAAAACATCCCCTCGCCATATAATAATCAAAACACAAAGCATTCAGAATAAAGAAAGAATATTAAGAGCCGCAAAGGAAAAAGGCCAACTTACTTAGAAAGGCAAACCTATCAGACTTACACCGGACTTCTCTATGGAAACCATGAAAGCCAGAAGGTCCTGGATAGATGTACTACAAAAGCTAAGAGACCATGGATGCAAGCCCAGACTTCTATACCCGGCCAAGCTTTCGTTCACTATAAATGGAGAAAACAAAATTTTCCAGGATAAAAACAAATTTAAACAATACATTGCCACAAATCCAGCCTTACAGAAAATAATAGAAGGAAAATCACTAACCAAGGAGGCCAACAATGACCACAATAACTCAGACATCTAGAGACCCGTCACCAGCGCAACCCAAAGAAGGGAAACACACAAACTCTACTACTAAAAAAGTGACCGGAGTTAACAACCACTGGTCATTAATATCACTTAATGTCAATGGGCTCAACTCACCTATAAAAAGGCACAGACTGAGAGATTGGATACGAAAACAGGATCCAACATTCTGCTGTTTACAAGAAACACATATCAAACACAAAGACAGGCACCTACTCAGAGTAAAGGGATGGGAAAAGGCTTATCAAGCAAATGGACCTAAGAAACAAGCAGGTGTGGCCATACTAATTTCTAACAAAGTTGACTTCAAACTTAAATCAATCAGAAAAGATCGAGAGGGACATTTTATACTCATAACAGGAACAATTCAACAGGATGAAGTCTCAATCCTAAATATCTATGCCCCTAATTTAAAAGCACCCACGTACGTAAAAGAAACATTACTAAAACTCAAAGCAGCCATCAAACCGCACACACTAATAGTAGGAGACTTCAACACTCCTCTCTCACCAATGGACAGGTCAATCAGACAGAAACCTAACAGAGAAATTAGAGAATTAAATGAGGTAATGAATGAATTGGACTTAACAGACATCTATAGAATATTCCACCCAAATAGGAAAGAATATACCTTCTTCTCTGCAGCTCATGGAACCTTCTCGAAAATTGACCACATACTCGGTAACAAAGCAAACTTCCACAGTTACAAAAAAATATTAGTAACCACATGTGTCTTATCAGATCACCATGGACTAAAGTTAGAATTCAACAACAATGCTACCCTCAGAAGGCCTACAAACTCATGGAAACTGAACAGTCAACTACTGAACCACACCTGGATTAAGGAAGAAATAAAGAGAGAAATTAAAGACTTCCTTGAATTCAATGAAAATAAAGAAACAACATACTCAAACTTATGGGACACTATGAAAGCAGTCCTAAGAGGAAAGTTCATAGCACTAAGTGCCCACTTAAGGGAAACAGAGAAAGCACACATTGGAGACTTAACAGCCCACCTGAAAGCTCTAGAAAAAAAAGAAGCAGACTCACCTAGGAGGAGTAGAAGACTGGAAATAATCAAACTAAGGGCAGAAATCAACAAAATAGAAACGCAGAAAACAATCCAAAGAATCAATGAAACAAAAAGTTGGTTCCTGGAGAAAATCAACAAGATTGATAAACCCCTATCCAAACTAATTAAACGGCAGAGAGAGAATATGCAAATTAATAAGATCAGAAATGAAAAGGGGGACATAACCACAGACACAGAAGAAATTCAGAGAATCATTAGATCCTACTACAAAAGCCTGTATGCCACAAAACTGGAAAATGTAAAAGAAATGGACACTTTTTTAGATAAATACCATTTACCAAAGTTAAACCAGGACCAGGTGAACAATCTAAATAGACCTGTTAGTCGCGAAGAATTAGAAGCTGTTATCAAAAACCTCCCTACCAAAAAGAGCCCAGGACCAGATGGCTTCAATGCGGAATTCTACCAGAACTTCCAGGAAGACCTAATACCGATACTCCTTAATGTATTTCACAATATAGAAACAGAAGAGTCATTACCAAATTCCTTTTATGAAGCTACGGTTACTCTGATACCAAAACCACACAAAGACTCTACCAGGAAAGAGAATTACAGGCCAATCTCACTCATGAACATTGACGCAAAAATCCTCAACAAAATACTGGCAAACCGAATCCAAGAACACATTAGAAAAATTATCCATTATGATCAAGTAGGCTTTATCCCAGAGATGCAGGGCTGGTTCAACATACGAAAATCTATCAATGCAATCCATCATATAAATAAACTGAAAGAAAAAAACCATATGATCATTTCATTAGATGCTGAAAAAGCATTTGACAAAATTCAACATCCCTTTATGATAAAAGTCTTGGAGAGATTAGGGATACAAGGGTCATACCTAAATATAATAAAAGCTATATACAGCAAGCCAACAGCTAACATCAAATTAAACGGAGAGAAACTCAAAGCCATCCCACTTAACTCAGGAACACGACAAGGCTGTCCACTCTCGCCATATCTCTTCAATATAGTGCTTGAAGTTCTAGCAATAGCAATAAGACAACATCAGGGGATCAAGGGGATTCGAATTGGAAAAGAAGAAGTTAAACTTTCGTTATTTGCAGATGATATGATAGTGTACATAAGCGACCCCCAAAACTCCACCAAAGAACTCCTACAACTGATAAACACCTTTAGTAATGTGGCAGGATACAAGATCAACTCCAAAAAATCAGTCGCCCTCTTATACACAAAGGATATGGAAGCAGAGAGGGAAATCAGAGAAGCTTCACCTTTCACGATAGCCACAAACAGCATAAAATATCTTGGGATAACTCTAACCAAGGAAGTGAAAGACCTATATGACAAGAACTTTAAGGCATTGAAGAAAGAAATTGAAGAGGATACCAGAAAATGGAAGGACGTCCCTTGCTCTTGGATTGGGAGGATCAACATAGTAAAAATGGCAATTCTACCAAAGGCAATTTATAGATTCAATGCAATCCTCATCAAGATCCCAGCAAAATTCTTCACAGATCTTGAAAGAACAATAATCAACTTTATATGGAAAAACAAAAAACCCAGGATAGCCGAAACAATCCTATACAATAAAGGATCTTCTGGAGGCATTACCATCCCTGACTTCAAACTCTATTACAGAGCTACAGTAATGAAAACAGTGTGGTACTGGCATAAAAACAGAGAAGTTGATCAATGGAATCGCATAGAAGACCCAAATTTTAACCCACAAACCTATGATCACCTCATTTTCGATAAAGGAGCTAAAAGTATACAATGGAGGAAAGAAAGCATCTTCAACAAATGGTGCTGGCACAACTGGATATCAACCTGTAGAAGAATGAAAATAGACCCATATCTATCACCTTGCACAAAACTCAAGTCCAAATGGATCAAAGACCTCAATATTAGTCAGAACACACTGAACCTGATAGAAGAGAAAGTGGGAAGCACCCTACAACAAATGGGCACAGGAGATCGCTTTCTATGTATAACCCAGCAGCACAGACATTAAGGGCAGCATTGAATAAATGGGACCTACTAAAACTGAGAAGCTTCTGTAAAGCAAAGGACACTGTCACTAAGACAAAAAGGCAACCTACTGACTGGGAGAAGATCTTCACCAACGCTGCAACAGACAAAGGTCTGATCTCCAAAATTTATAGAGAACTCAAGAAACTAGACTTCAAAATGCTAATTAACCCAATTAAAAAATGGGGCACTGAACTGAACAGAGAATTCTCAACAGAAGAAGTTCAAATGGCCAAAAGACACTTAAGGTCATGCTCAACCTCCTTAGCGATTAGGGAGATGCAAATCAAAACAACTTTGAGATATCATCTTACACCTGTCAGAATGGCTAAAATCAAAAACACCAATGATAGCCTTTGCTGGAGAGGCTGTGGAGGAAGGGGTACCCTCATCCATTGCTGGTGGGAATGTAATCTTGTGCAACCACTTTGGAAATCAGTGTTTCGGTTTCTCAGGAAATTCGGGATCAACCTACCCCTGGACCCAGCAATACCACTCTTGGGAATATACCCAAGAGATGCCCTATCACATGACAAAAGCATTTGTTCAACTATGTTCATAGCAGTATTATTTGTAATAGCCAGAACCTGGAAACAACCTAGATGCCCTTCAATGGAAGAATGGATGAAGAAAGTGTGGAATATATACACATTAGAGTACTACGCTGCGGTAAAAAACAATGACTTCTCGAATTTTGCATGCAAATGGATGGAAATAGAAAACACTATCCTGAGTGAGGTAACCCAGGCCCAAAAAGATGAACATGGGATGTACTCACTCATAATTGGTTTCTAGCCATAAATAATGGTCACGGAGTATATATTTGGTGAACCTAAAGAAGCTAAATAAGAAGGCGAACTCAAGGAAAAACATATAATTATCCTCTTGGCTATGGGAAGTAGACAAAATTGCCGGGTAGAAGATTTGGGATCTTGGGGGTGGGGTGGGATGGGATTATCGGGGAATGGGGAGAGAAAAGGGAGAAGGGGAGGATGAGGGAAACTTGGGGAAACAGGTTGATTGGGATAAAGGAAGGTTGGATAGGGGAGCACGGAAGCACAATTCTTGGTTAAGGGAGCCACCTTAGGGTTGGCAAGAGTCTTGAACCTAGAGTGGCTCCCAGGAACCCAAGGCGAGGTCCCCAGTTAGTTCCTTGGGCAGCTGAGGATAGGGAACCCGAAATGACCCTATCCTATAACAATGCTGACGAATATCTTGCATATCACCATAGAACCTTCATCTGGGGATGGATGGAGATAGTCACCGAGACCCACACTGGAGCACCGGACTGAGCTCCCAAGTTCCCATCGAGGAGTGGAAGGAGGGAGAGCATGAGCGAGGAAGTCAGGACCACGAGGGGTGCACCCAACCACTGAGACAGTGTGGCTGATCTATTGGGAGCTCACCAAGGCCAGATGGAATGAGACCGAAGAAGCATGGGATAAAACCGGACTCTCTGATCATGGCGAACAATGGGGGCTGATGAGAAGCCAAGGACAATGGCCCTGGGTTTTGATCCTACTTCAAGTTCTGGCTTTGTGGGAGCCTAGCCAGTTTGGATGTTCACCTTCCTAGACATGGACGAAGGGGGGAGCACCTTGGACTTTCCACAGGGCAGGGAACCCTGACTGCTCCTTGGACTGGAGAGGGAGGGGGAGAGGAGTGGGGGGAGGGGGAGAAGGGTGGAAGGAGGGGGAGGGAAATGGGAGGCGGGGAGGCGGGGGAAACGTTGTTTTTTTTTTTCTCAATAAAAAATTAATAAAAAAAAAAAGAATGCAGTGGCAGAGTTTTAAGTGGGGAGGAACAGGTCCCATCTAACTCCATGCCTGAAATTAATGAGGGGAACATATGGCCTAAATGAGATGTTAAAACAGAATAGGTAGCTCCTGTGTCCAAAAGAAAAGCAATGGTAAGCCAAATAGAGCCATAAAGACATCTGTTAAGGTGGAAATTTATACTTTGTACCTTAAAGGGTTACCTTAAAAGTAACATTGCCAACATAACAAGGAATATGGTTAGTAGAATAAGGTACAAAATAGAATAATGAGAAATACTTAAGCCAAAATAAGACAGCATAAGAGAAAGGGGGGGAAAGAACATACAGGACAAATAATGTGCTTTTAGACTTTTATCCAACAATGTCTGTAATCATGATACAAACTAAAATGTTAGATTATAGATACAAGCAGTTCCCATGCATATGGGTGTTCTGTAGTCAGTGGGATATCAAAAGCAGGTGAATGCAATTTAGACTCTTTAGCAGAAAGCAGGTCCAGTCTCTGATGGACTGAATGTCAGACTGCTCTTCCAAAGAATATTTATTGATTGTTACACAAAGGTTGTTTTATAGGTAAAACAAATCATCTTACCAATACCCTCTTGATGTATTCGGTGTGTTCACTGAAGGAAACCATAAGACTCCTAAAATTTTAGTCCTTTAGGCAGTACCCAATAATTCAAGATTCTCAAGGTGTGCCAGGATGGTCTTGTCACCAAAGTCATGCATCAGATGGAAAACTCCCTCAGAAAAACAACTCTATAAATCATGAAAAGCAATCACTGTTCCAGATTATGGTTTTTTAAAGGTCTAAGGACTTCCAACTATTACATTCTCTTGTTACTAGATACAAAGAGAAACAACTGTTACATTCTAAAGTTTAGACACAATGATTCTACTAGATTCCCACAATTCTGCTCATTATAACTACACCAGAGACCCAATAAGTTCTACAGTGAACAATGGAGGGAACTCATCCCTCTGCTGGGAGATGCCTATAGGACTCTGCAGAGGACACTGCTTCCTGCCGGCTATAGTGTATTCTGGAGTTGTCCTCTTTGTTGTGAGCCTTCTCCTAGGGAGTCATGAACAGATGTCTATTGGCACCACACGAACAACATTTTTTAACCTTGTAGCATGGTGAGCCAGTGATTTTACTGGGGGTTGCTCAGAAGAGCACATGTAACTGAAAGACAGCAGAACACCCCCAAACCCACCACAGCATGGGCAATGGCTCATCTAAGCTATCTCCTTGGCACTCCGTGCACAACTTGCAGGCAGCTACACCAGAGAGTACCTCCCTCCCCATCAGCGCTGCTTATTGCTTCCATCCTTCAGAGAGGTATTTGTGAGTTTTGTAACTTTTTGACTTTTTTGAGCCTTGTGTCTTCATAGATTCCTGAGTTTCCTTCCTCTTTCCAGGAGAGAATGTTTCAAGTTACAGAAAATAGCTACATACCTATTTAATAAAGGCTTTGTCCCCGGTATGGTGATACTGAAAGATGATGGACCCTATAAGGGAGGACTTCATGTTTGTTGTTGCCCACTGTGATTAAGTAGTGAGAGCCCAGTCTCTTCTTCCTCTTTTCTGACTGAGGTCATGAGATACCTGTTTTTTTTTTTATTTTCTTTTTTTTATTTTATTGAAAAAAATTTTTTTCGCCTCCTCCCAGCCTCCCATTTCCCTCCCCCTCCTCCCCCTCCTCCCCCCTTCCTCCACTCCTCTCCCCCTCCCCCCACTCCTCTCCCCCTCCCTCTCCAGCCTGAAGAACAGTCAGGGTTCCCTGCCCTGTGGAAAGTCCAAAATCCTCCCCCCTCCATCCTCGTCTAGGAAGGTGAACATCCAAACTGGCTCCCACAAAGCCAGAACATGAAGTAGGAACAAAACCCTATGCCATTGTCCTTGGCTTCTCATCAGCCCTCATTGTCCGCCGTGTTCAGAGAGTCCGGTTTTATCCCATGCTTTTTCAGTCACAGGCCAGCTGGCCTTGGTGAGCTCCCAAAAGATCAGCCCCACTGTCTCCATGTTCATGAGCAAAGAAGTCAGGACCACAAGAGATACCTGGTTTTAATCTGCAACATACATTTGTTAAGATGTTCAGAACACCCTGGCTCAATCCTTGACATCTTCACTTCAGTGAAAGACATTGGCCTGCACATACATTAAAATGATCTTTAACAGTTAAAAAACAATCTGTAGGAGAAATTACATTTTCAAACATATTGCTGATAGATTGGATATGACATTGATTTGTGCACGTTACCATATACAAACGTGGACTCACAATGCATCACAAACCAAAATGGAAGTCCAAACTACAAAACTTCTAGAAGTGTCCAACATTTGCAGTTGTGTGTACGGAAGACATTCAGTTTTGTCACTGGTGGATAATCCATGAAAAAATGGCAATGAAACTTTACATATTAAAAAAAACACTTTGGTATCTAAAATGACATCGTTTCTGTGTGCCGTGGCATACACCTTCAATTTCAGCATTTGGGAAGGGGAGTTTGCTGTAATTTGAGATGTATCCTGTAGTTTGGAATCTTTGTTCACATGTGCATTTGTCAACTTACTGATTATTTAAGAAAGAGGTTTAAGGAAGGGGCTGTAGCTCCCTTGGTAGAGTGCTTGCTCAGCATGTGTGAAGACCCAGGTTCAATACCAAGTACATCATAGACTTGGTGCTGGTGCCCACCTGTCATTGCAGCAGGTAGAGGCAGGAGGATCAGTTGAGGATTGGTGCTGGTGCCCACCTGTCATTCCAGCAGGTAGAGGCAGGAGGGTCAGTTGAGGATTGGTTCATGATCATTTTTGGCTACAAAGCAAATTTGAGGCCAGCATGGTATAAAAGAGACCTCTCATCTCAGAAACAAAGTCCAGCATAGCTCATGTTTTTACCAACTTTCCTATATCATCCAATGGCACTGAGTTTGGTGATGATATAATTGCTTAGAGTGGGCTACCAACTTACGTGCTTTGATAAAGCTCTTCCTTCCAAACTCTTTGTCTAAAATGTGAGGATGTTTTTTTTGTGGTCTGTGAGGTGGTCAATTCGCTTCCTAAGGAAGGAGTGAGCAGACAATGACTGGACAACAAGAGAACTTTATTTACATAGTGGGAACAAGCATTTAAAGGAGAAAGTAAACACTGAGACCCCATGGTGGCAGGACACACACCATGAGACACTGCAAACATCATATCTCAGTACTCCTGTTCTTCTGTCCCTGGGCAGGTCTCAAGGACTAGAGTCAGCCTCAGGAATGAATTCTCATCTTCAGCCAAGGGATAGAATCTCAGAGGCAGAGGCAGGAATGTGCTCCAAGCCTGTGTCCACAGTTTGAGTCCCACAGGCTGAAGTGGTGGGATCCTGAGCAGGCTCTCTGCTTGAGACAGAAGCGTCAGAGCAACAATCCTCTGACTTGTCTGTCTCTTTGAGTCTTCATCACACTGTTTCTTCTTAATAGAGCATCTGAAAGCTCAGCCCTCAGCCAGAAGCCAGGAACCTGCCCAAAAGCTCTGCTCCTCCACTTGGTTCACCATGGCAGCTCACCATTTGCATTTCTTTCCCAGCTTCCTCATTTGACAGGTTGGTTGCCTCCCTCCGGGTTGTCAAATAGTAATGCAGAGCAGTTGGAAGTCCTATCCTGTTTCCCCTTCTCTTCCACAATGATCTCTGAGCCTCAGGTGCAGGACTGTGGTGTGGTTATAGTCACTTTATTCTGTTTTCTCCAGGATATTGCTATGTTGATACCTCTGGCTTCAAGGCATTCAGAGAAGATCTGGAAGCTAGCAGCCACAGCCTGAGGACTATCTAGTGACTTTCTAGATGTGTCATTGTATGATGCTAATCCACAGTATGAAAAATGCACAAATTTATACTTTCACCTATTTTGAGACATGGTCTCACTATGTAGCCCTGACTGTCCTGGAACTCACTTTGCAACTAATGTTAGGCTGTAATTCACCGAGATCCATCTGGCCCTGCCTTCTGCATGCTGTGATTAAAAGTTATGTGCCCCACCACTGGCTCATACACTTTTATGTGCTTAGTTAGTGCTACATTTGTTTCCCTAAATTTGCCATAATAAACACCTAATGTTTCATTGTTCTGAGTTTCTGCTGTGGATCTTCTGTCCCAAGGCTTACAAATGGGAAACCCCAAAGCAAACACACATACACATGACTTACATAATCATTTCTTTGTGGCAAGACCATGTGTACACTATATTTACAAAATCCTTTAATTATTTTTCCTCTCTAAAAAATGTTTTGTATGTTTGTGTGTGTGTGTGTGTGCGTGCATGTGTGTGTCTATGTGTGTGGTGAATGTGCTCCTGCCTATGTGCAGAGATCAGACAGTGATGTTAGTAACTTCCTCAGTTGTTCTCAATTTTTTATTATTATTATTATTATTTATTGAAAAAAATCCCTGCTTCCTCCCAGCCTCCCATTTCCCTCCCCCTCCTCCCGCCCCTCTCCCCCTTCCCCCCACTCCTCTCCCCCTCCCTCTCCAGTCCAAAGAGCAATCAGGGTTCCCTGCCCTGTGGAAAGTCCAGGGTCTTCTCCCCTCCATCCAGGTCTAGGAAGGTGAACATCAAAACTGGCTAGGCTCCCACAAAGCCAGAACATGAAGTAGGAACAAAACCCTATGCCATGGTCCTTTGCTTCCCATCAGCCCTCATTGTCCACCATGTTCAGAGAGTCTGGTTTTATCCCATGCTTTTTCAGTCACAGTCCAGCTGGCCTTGGTTAGCTCCCAATAGATCAGCCCCACTGTCTCGGTGGATGGGCGCACCTCTTGTGGTCCTGACTTCCATGCTCATGTTCTCCCTCTTTTCTGCTCCTCATTGGGACTTTGGGAGCTTAGTCCGATGTTCCAGTGTGGGTCTCTGTCTCTATCTCCATCCATCGCTAGATGAAGGTTCTATGGTGATATGCAAGATATTCATCAGTATGGTTATAGGATAGGGTCATTTCAGGTTCCCTATCCTCAGCTGCCCAAGGAACAAACTGGGGACATTGCCCTGGGCACCTGGGCACCAATCTAGGTTCATGTCTCTTACCAACCCTAAGGTGGTTCCCTTAATTAAGTTATGTGATTCCCTGCTCCTCTATCCAACCTTGTTTTATCCCCAATCATCCCATTTCCCCAAGTTTCCCCCATCCTCCCCTTCTCACTTTTCTCTCCCCATCTCCCCTTACCCCCATTCCACCCCACCCCCAAGGTCCCAATTTTTTGCCCAGCAATCTTGTCTATTTCCCATAGCAGGGATAATAACTATATGTTTTTCTTTGGGTTCACCTTCTTATTTAGCTTCTTTAAGATCACAAATTATAGACTCAGTGACCTATATTTATGGCTAGAAACCAATTATGAGTGAGTACATCCCATGATCCTCTTTTTGGGTCTGGGTTACCTCACTCAGGATAGTGTTTTCTATTTCCATCCATTTACATGCAAAATTCGCGAAGTCATTGTTTTTTATGGCAGAGTAGCACTCTAATGTTTATATATTCCACACTTTCTTTATCCATTCTTCCATTGAAGGACATCTAGGTTGTTTCCAGGTTCTGGCTATTACAAATAATGCTGATCAAAGACCTCAATATCAGTCCGAACACACTGAACCTGATAGAAGAGAAAGTGGGAAGTACCCTACAACAGATGGGCACAGGAGATCGCTTCCTAAGTATAACCCCAGCAGCGCAGACATTAAGGGCAACATTGAATAAATGGGACCTACTGAAACTGAGAAGCTTCTGTAAAGCAAAGGACACTGTCACTAAGACAAAAAGGCAACCTACTGACTGGGAGAAGATCTTCACCAACCCTGCAACAGACAAAGGTCTGGTCTCTAAAATATATAAAGTACTCAAGAAACTAGACTTTAAAATGCTAATTAACCCAATTAAAAAATGGGGCACTGAACTGAACAGAGAATTCTTAACAGAAGAAGTTCAAATGGCCAAAAGATACTTAAGGTCATGCTCAACCTCCTTAGCGATCAGGGAAATGCAAATCAAAACAACTTTGAGATATCATCTTACACCTGTCAGAATGGTGAAAATAAAAAACACCAATGATAGCCTTTGCTGGAGAGGTTGTGGAGAAAGGGGTACCCTCATCCATTGCTGGTGGGAATGCAAACTTGTGCAACCACTTTGGAAATCAGTGTGGCGGTTTCTCAGGAAATTTGGGATCAACCTACCCCTGGACCCAGCAATACCACTCTTGGGAATATACCCAAGAGATGCCCTATCATACGACAAAAGCATTTGTTCAACTATGTTCATAGTTGTTCTCAATTTTATTAACCACTTAAATTAATTAATTAATTTGAGACTAGTCAATGGGATCTGTCTTTATCTGCTCCACCCTCCAAATCTTGAGGTTCTATATATATGCTCCATGTTCATGTCTAGCCTTACATGGGTGCTGGGGATTCAAACTAGGGCCTTGTGCTTGTGAGGCAGGAACATTTCTGACTGAACTATTTACCCAGGTCCTCTTCAACTTTCTCTAACTTTCATAGTGTATACAAAAATGGATTTTATTATGACATTTTCATACAAATCATACTTCACTCCTCTATTACCCTGCTTCTCCCTCTGTAATGAGGACTAAACTTGTGATCTCCTTTATGCCAGACTATTGTCAGATCACTGAGTCCCCAACCCCTCACTGTTGATTGCCAGAGTGTTGTAGTAGGGGCGGCTGGGCTGCGTCCCCGGCACCCGGCTGCCCGTATGGCTAGCTTATGCCTGAAATAATTACACAGAAATGGTATTCATTTAAATACTGCTTGGCCCATTAGCTCTAGCTTCTTATTGGCTAGCTCTTACATATTGTTCTAACCCATTTTTAATATTCTGTGTAGCTCCACGAGGTGCGCTTACCAGGAAAGATCTTAACCCGCGTCTGGCTGGAGTGGGAGAATCATGGCGACTCCCCGACTAAGCTTCTTTCTCCCAGAATTCTGTTCTGTTTTCTCCGCCTACCTAAGGGTTGGCCTATCAAATGGGCCTAGGCAGTTTCTTTATTAATAAGAAATCACTCCCACATCACCAGAGTCCAGGTATGGTTGTTTGACTGAGAATGATCCCATAGCCTCATATATTTGAATGCTTGGTCTTCGGTTTGTGGCACTGTTTGGGAAGGATTAGGAGGTGTGGCCTTTATAGGAAGTGTGTTCTGGAGGTGAGCTTTGAGATCTCAAATGTCCACTCAATTCCAGTTAGCTCTCCTTCTCTCTGCCTCATGCTAGTGGATCATGATGGTGCCTCTTCTTAGCAATAGAAAAGTAACTAAGGCACCAGGCAACTGCTCTACCACTATGGTGCATCGCCCAATCTTTTAAGGATTTATTTGGACATAGGGTCTTGCTAAATTACTTAGGCAATGGTTGATGCTGAATCTCAGCTTTCCTAATGCAGAGATGAGAAGCAATGGTGGCCATGCCTCTCCTTAGACATCCCTTTCTTAATAAGACTTCACTTCTCTTATCTGGACAGAGAGATAGTGTAAGGGACAGGAAGCAGCATCCTTCTTGTGAAGTTCAGTCAATGCCTGTCTGATGTTGGCAGCAGAGTTATACTTCAGCAATTCAGGAAGGAGAAAGGTCAGGAAACCATGGTGAGTTCAGGCATTGCATATGTACTTTTCTGACCTTGGCAAGGTGCCACAATAGACTTGAATGACCCTGGGACCTTTGTCCTGCCAAGCGGGGTGATTTGGCACTGAACTTGAGTCATTATTCTAAGGCAGGATTCCCAGTGGGAGCCATGAACTCCATTTCATACAGTAGCTGTCATAATCTTCACATTTTGGGGGAGATATATTGCCTTGACCTACTTATAGAAGTACATATGTGTTAAGAACCTCTTTCTTAGGCCACACAGTGGATTAGAACATCTGCCTGGGATACAGAAGGTGACCTTGTCTAAGACAAACAAACAAAGAGACCAACATCCAAATGTATTTGATGTGGGACTCCCCTCTGTAAGCTGTGAATACCATTGGTTAATAAAAGACTGTCTTGGGCCTGTGCAGGGCAGAATAGAAGTAGGCAGGGAAAACTAAAATGAATGCTAGGAGAAAGAAGATGCAACCAAGAGAAGTCATGTAGCTGATGCCAGAGACAGGCATGACAGAACCTAGCCGGTAAGCCATAGTCACATGGTAATACACAGATTAGTGAAGATAGCTTAGTTTAGGATGTAAGAAGTAGCCAATAAGAAACTAGAGATAATAGGCCAAGCAGTGATTTAATTAATACAGTTTCTGTGTGGTTTTTCCTGTTCTTGGCAACTGGGAACATACAAGCAGCCTCCTACAACAGTATTTCAAATGTGATGTAGTTAATCAAGTATAAATTTAAATCAACCCAATTTTCCCAACTGTTGGAAAACCTCAGATATTCTTGGAACATCAGAGCCACGGAAATCCTCCTTTTTAGTGGGAGGATTCAAGAACTCTAAATATAAATCCAAGACTTTTTAAGAAAAGTAAAAGAAAAACAAAGAACATCTTTGGAGAATATTTAGATTCCCAATTAAGACAAGCTACCAGCTCAAATGCTCATCAGATTTCAGGCATATCATTAAAAAAATATCCAATATATATGCCAGGCTTGGTGATGTTAGCTTACAAATCCAGCATCTTCAGAAGTGAAAAGCCATTCTGAGGCTAAAGTGAGACTAAGAATAAATAACTGGTTGTGTTGTCACAAAGCTCTAATCCTGAGAACTGGGAAGACCAGAAGTTCAAAGCCAGACAGGGCTACAGTGTGAGACTCTTTCCATAACAAAACAAAGCAACAAAACAGAAATTATGGAGGCAATGGATGTAGCAAAGTTGGTAGAGTTCTGACTCACATCACTTACATGAAACCCTAGTTTTCATCCTCAGCATTGCTTGAGATGACCATGTGGTTCATGCTTGTATTTCCAGTACCTGGAAGATGGTGGCAGGGGGACCAAAAGCTCAGTGTCATCCTTGGATATAAAGTGAGTCCAAGTTCAATAAGGTCTACATTAGACATTGTCTCTAAAAGAGGGAATCCATTGTGGTGCAAGAATAGCCTGAGGACCTGCTGATCTATCAGGAGGACCATATGTGTGGTGTCATCCTTAGTCACTGAGTCATGATGATGTTGATGGTTTTGGGTTCTGGATAATTGAAATTTCTTTTATAGAAAATACTTGGGGAAAGTCATTATTTCTGAAAGTGTGATAATTGTGTATTTAAAATAATATTAAATTCCTGTTCCATTTTCAGAGTGACGGGATTGTACAAATGTGCCATCACAACCACTTAATGCCATGTTGAGGAAGAAACTCAGAACTTCATGAATAAAGACTACCAACTTAGCCACATCCTCACCTAATTTTGTCCTATAATGCTTCTGTAATTTAATGCTACCACACTAATTGAATGTAATTCTAAATATTAAATCTGGAACTCTGTACAAGCTAGGCAAGCATTCTACCAACTGAGCTATATTTTCAGTCAATTGTGACATATAATGCCTCTGTAATTTGAAAGGTTCTATAGATGCCAGTCTTGTTTACATGGTTCTCTCTTAATGTCTCCCTGATTTTCTTCTGGAGATGAGTCAACATGACCTGTCATCAATTCTTCATTTGTCATCAATTCTTTTGTAGATATCAGGATAAGAACAAGTTATGATAGAGAAAAGATGAATTCTCATCTAAGCCATAGACATGTGTACTACCTTCCATCATCCATATACATGAACTATACACATTTTTCCAGTTTATATTTTCCCAAATTAATGATGGATAATAAAGTCTACAACATAAATGGTTCTGTGGAGGATTGTCAGCAAAATAAAACTTGGGGCTTATTGGTATGGAATGAATGTATTTTATGTGTGAAAAGGCATGAAAAAAGCATCTTGAAAAGGAAAGTGTTTATTTTGCTCATATTCCAACTTCACAGTTCATCATCCAGGGAAGTCAGGGTAGGAACTTGGAGACAGGAACTGATGCAGAGGCCATGGAGAGGTTCTGCTTATGGCTTGCTCCTCATGGCTTGCTTAATCCACCTTCTTATAGAACCCAGGATCATCAGCTCAGAGGCAACAGCACCATAAGTGGCTGGTCCCTCCCCATCAATCACTAATGTTGTGGGATTCCCCTTTGCATTCTGTGAATATATTTTATTAATAAAGAAGCTTCTTTGGCCTATAGCATGGTAGAATAGAGCTAGGAAAAACTAATCTGAATACTGAGAGAAAGAGAGCAGAGTCATGGCGCTAGCTAGCAATATGCCTAAGCTATTGGCCAATTTATATAGTTTCTGTTTGATTATTTGGGTCTGGGTAGCCCAGAAATGAATGAGCAGTCTCCATTTACAAAGTGGCACCCAAACATTCGGCAATATGCATCCATAAAAAGCCTCAGAAAACGTGAAGAAAGGGCTTCTAGACCAACAAAAATGGGAGTCCATTAGCGCTTCTTGGTAGCTGCATATTGTTAGATTGACTGTGTTTGGCGGTGGTAAGTAGAGGCACAACTCCTTGAAGAGAGGGCTTTCTGATTCAGCATTAGCAGCAAAAAAATAGCAAAAACATTCCCACCTTCTTTAAGAAATGGCTTTCATGTTTCTGGTAGTATCACAAATGGCTCTGGCTGTATTGGGAGGTTCAGCACTTAAAAGGGGTCTGTGAGCAGCTTGTTACAAACTTCTTGGTGGTACTGGGGAGATAAGAATGCCTTGCAGTGGTGGTGAACATACCTCTGCCATGTTGAATTGGGAGAGCCTACAGGCAAAGCCTTAGGTGTTAGTCTTAGCCACACCTGCTTAGGATTTGAACAAAAAAAAGGTTCTCCTGGTCAGAAAATGATTACAGATAAAGAATAAGACAGATTCAGGTGAAAAAGACCTCTGAATAAATGTATATGGGCTTTGGAGAGAGACAAAGAAAGAGTACAGACAGTCATAGATTAAAGGAGTAAATATGATAAAATAAATATTAAAAAGTAATAGAGAATAAAAAGGCATGTAAAGATATAAAATATACAGAGAGACCAAACTATGTATATTGTTGTGTTTTCATTGGATTTTTTTGACTGCTAATGAGCTAAAAAAAATTGATTCTGGGAACTGCAATGCTAAACCAACATATGTATTTTAAAAGTATCTTGACTTCAAAATTTGAGTCTAAAGATACAATATTTTTTTTAAAAAAGAGGTTCTGCTTTTGTTACCACAGAAGATTAGAATCTGTGAATTCCTTCCAAGCTAATGTGGGTTGATGAAAAAGATCCCCTGAAATGTCTCCAAGAACGCTAAAAATACTTAGCCCACAAACAGCAGGAAGTAGTTTGGAGCAAGCAACACCCAGATTCTCAAAATGATTGTTTATAAATACTTGTTTTTATTTAAAAGGGGTTGGGTATAAATACTTTATAGTCACAGTCAATTTCTTTTTTAAAAAGGGTAATATGATATATTTTATGTATACTTTGTATTAGTATGGATCTTGGACTATTGATACAAATTCATGACTGATTACATTAGACTACGTATATTTATTTCTGATCTTATTTAACGTATCGTGCTTGTGCAGCTCATTTAAAGTTAAATGTGTAATTTAAAATTACAGATTAATAGTCATTTATAATAGTCAAACCTATAGTCATGTTATTTACATTTACTAGATATACAGAATACATTTCAGTTAGATAGATAATCTTCAACACTTAAATACCAACAGAATATGGCACTTAAAATATTTTAAGAACTTAGACTTTTCTCAACAGTAAGACATTTCTGCTTCTGGCAGCACCAACTACTTCAGGGAGGTTATTAGTTATTGAAGAAACTCATTATGGAATTTGCCTTCAATATGGCAAGGCTAACCATTTGGGCAAGAAACTGCTCTTGCCTAACTGCTTGATGCTATGCTGCATGAATTGGACATGCAGGACCCACAGAAAAATGACTGCTGAACTTGCCTAAAGAAGGTGAGACAATCCTTGAGGGTTCCTGCTTGATGAAAGAGCCTGTCAGACATTTCGCAGAACACGGAATAAAATGACTGACACACTGCCAATATAGGCAATATAGTCTTTCAAATTTTCTGCTTCATGGAAAAGACAACCAGATATTATGGGCTTGTAGGCTAAAGATGGATACCCAAACCTTACAGAAGAACTTTGGATGACTGTCCAGGCAGTGAGATGTCTCCATCAATTCTAGAGTTTTAGAAGTTGCTTACAATGCATTTAATGATTACTTAGACAATATTATATTCTTCTGGGAACTTTGATGGAGTTGAAGGCAGATAGTTATAGTTTTTCTTAGTTATGATAAAAGATAAATTAGATATGAAACTTTGCAGTTACAAATAGACAAAAAATTGTAGTTGTAATTCTTTCTTGATACATGTTTTGTTATATGTAATTTTATTATGTTAAAGTTCAAACCTTCATTTTATTTAAACAAAAAAAGGTAAAGATGTGGGATTCTCCTCTGTATAATTAAATATGTTTTATTAATAATTAAGCTATTTTGGCCTATGGCATAGAAGAATAGAGCTAGGAAGAAAAAACTAAACTGAATGCATGGAGAAAGAAGGCAGAGTCAGGGAGATGCCATGTAGCTGCCAAAGGAGAAAGATGCCAGAAACTTACTGGAAGGACACAGCATTGTGGTAATACACAGATTAATAGAGATGGGTAAATTTAAGATGTGAGAGCTAACTAGGAATATGTATAAGCTATAGGCCAAACAGTGCTGTAGTTAATATAGTTTCTGAATGATTATTCCAGTCTGTGTGGGCAGAAAATGAATGAGCAGTCTCCATTTACAAAACTAAAAATAATGCCTTACAGGATTGACCACAGGGTGATTTTATGGGCTCATTTTCTCCACTGAAGTTCCTTCCTCTCAAATGACCTGAGCTTGTATCAAGTTGACAATAAAGCTACCCATCAGAGAGCTGCCCAGAGCTTCAAGAGGCTCCTTTGCCAGATTTCAGGCTCTCTCCTCCTGGCTCCCAATCTCCCCACTCCTGCATCTCTTGCTTCTCCTATTTCTCTCAATTTTGGCTATCACCGGCCAGAGATACCATGGGGACTCTCAAGAAATTTCATCTTCAGCTCCTTGGAGCCTTAGGCCAGGGACTGTGCAGACACACACACACAGGATCATGCAACAGTCTTCTCTTACTTAAATGTGAATACATTTATATATAAATCTAAGAACATACAGATAGGCATCCTCAATTTAAGATTATATATGCAAACACACTCCCAGATATGCAAGAGTAGGTTAGAAAGCAATCTAGACCCTAACACAGAAACATCAAACTGCATTTTCATATTAGAAATGACTTTTTATATATAAAGCACACAGTAAAAATGCACAGGTCCATGTTCGAGAAAATAAACAGACAGAAGTGAGCTGGCCCATGTACACTTACCCTAAGAAATGGAGACATATTACTCCCTATGTCCTTTGTCCTATGTATCTGTTTCATGGTGTTCTAGGGTTACGGTGGAGGTAAGAAGATAGTGAGTGAGCAGGTCACTGACTGCCCAAGCAGGAAGTATGGTAATCACACTCCTGGACAGTGAGGAAACAGGAGGCGGGAACAACTGAAGTTGCTCAACTGGGTGAAAATCCAGGTTCAGCATAAAGTCCTGCTGGAGTGTGCAGTGAAGTGGACAGTGCTCAGACCAGGACCATGGAGCCCAGTGTTCTGCTACTCCTTGCTCTCCTTGTGGGCTTCTTACTACTCATGATCAGGGGCCACCCAAAGGCTCATGGTCACCTTCCACCAGGACCCCGTCCCCTGCCCCTCTTGGGAAACCTCCTTCAGATGGACAGAAGAGGCCTCCTCAACTCCTTTATTCAGGTAAGACATACACATGACCTTTGCCCTATGGGATTAGCCCCATGTTTGCTCCCAAAGATCACTCATTTGGGATGAAGAAGGAACTCCTTCCAGGCAGTAGGTTCAGGTGGGAAGATTGCTGAGTGAAATGTGAGATGCTGGTTGGTGGTGGATGGTGCTCAGGTTGACAGGTGTGTCCTCGCTGTGGGATAGTGTGAGACACTGTGCTTGGAGTGTGAATGCTGTTGGGGTGTCATAGCATGCACCAAGGGCTTACAGTTTTCCTATCTGATATTTCTTTGTTTCAAAAGAGAAAGAAAAGTGTCACAGGCACCCACAGGTAAGAGATTGATCTGCTGTATTCAGGAACAAAGGGGATGGAGAGGCAGGTCAGAAGGTGGGGTAGGTAGGGAGTGCTTATCAGTTATAAACACAATGACCACCCAAGGAGCCAACCCTGAAACCATCTCTCCTAGTCTTCACAATTGAGATTTTATGTTCAATTACCACTTCTTTATTAATAATCACTTAGCACCTTTGGCTCCAGTTCCTGTTTAGAGATCTGATTTAGTGACAGCATTCCCAATTCCTGCTACCCCTTGGATTTTAATATATCACCCACCTGGACAAATGGTGTATTCATTTGGTTTTTATTTTTTATTTTTTTTAGAGAGAAGATCATTCTTGTTTCTCAGGCTAATGATCCTTCTGAGTTAACATCTCACAGGCTGAATTTAAAGATGTGTGGTACACCTGGCCACAAGTGTTATAAAAATGTGCTCCTCATATATTGGGAAGGTCAAGTTAATATCATATTTATTTTTTATTCTTTTTGTTTGGTTGGTTGGTTAGTTGGTTTGCCTTGTTGTTGCTATTTTCCTTTTCTTTTTTCCTGTTTTTTTTTGAGACAGGGTTTCTCTGCGAAACAGTCCTGGCTGTCCTGTCACTCACTCTGTAGAGAGACTCAAACTCATCAAGATCCACCTACCTCTGCCTTCTGAGTGCTGGAATTATTTTTTATTCCTTGAAAGTCTAATTCCTTCATTTCTCATTTTCCTCTCCTTTTCTCTGTGTCAGAAGGCCCTTCTTACTTGGAGGTAACTATGGTTGCCTGAGTGAGTATGGATGTGGGGGCAATGGAGTTGAAGGTGAGCAACTTATGAACAGCTACATCCCTGAAGAAAGTGGCACTTCCCTCAGCATACTTAACTGCCCAGAGACTCACAGAGAGGGCTAGTGACATCCTGTCATGATAGCACAACATGCTGTATCTTTTCCCTATAGGGATAATCATCATGTCCTGCAAACAAGGTTCCCAGAGCTTGGCAATGTGCTCTGGGAAGGGAATTCCTAACCTTTACAGAACTCCTTAAAGAACTGTTCAAATCCACAATCCAATGGACATGGCAGTCTTGGAGCTGAACTGACTTTCTAACTGTCAGGAGATAAGACTCTGTTTGTAGATGTAGAATAAACTCATAAAATTCAACTACACAAATTATCTGCTCATTTGGGTGATATTGGATACAAGCAAAACAACAAGATGTAGGAAGAAGCTGCTTGTTGGTTCTTGGCTGCTCAGCCCCCAAATAATAACACAGAAACTGTATTAATTAAATTACTGCTTGGCCCATTAGGTATAACTTCTTATTGGCTAACTCTTCCATCTTAGTTTAACCCATTTCTAGTAATGTGTGTATCCCCATGAGGCTGTGTTCCCAGCTAAAGTTCCAAGCATCTGTCTCTGGAGGCTTCATGGCTTCTCCCTAACTCTGCCTTCTTCCTCCCAGCATTCAGTTTTAGTTTTCCCCACCTAGATCTGTTCTATTTTACTATGGGCTTCAGATAGTTATTTTATTAACCAATGGTATTCACAGCATACATAGGGAAATCCCACATCAATAAGAATTTTAAGATTGGTTGAGAGTTCAAACAGACTTACATAAGAGGCAGGGCTTGAACAAACCACAGAGTTTTTCTAGAAGGATGACAGGTATGGAAAAGAAGCCATTCCTGAGCAGCAGCTGGTATTAGGAAAAGAGTAGAACCAGATGGGGGAGATCATGGTGTAACAGGAGAGAGGCAGGCATTGAATCTTTAGGTCATGGGAATGAACTGGCCTGGTATGAGCCAAAGATGGTAAGAACTGAAATGATTCAACTAAGCAGGCAAGAGAAAAATCTCTCATGTCTTCATCTCTTTCGTTTCTATAAAAAAATTAGAGAGGTTAAATTCTTTATAAATTAAAGGCTTATCCTACTCAAACTTGTGCAGTGTGACAGTCTAAGATCAAGCAGTCCATTCTTCCAGCCTCTAGTGAGAAAACTTCTTATGTGTCACAATGCAGGGAAACCTGTAACATGCAGAAGAGGCTAATCATGTAGAGTGGCTTTGTTTTGTACTAATCCATTCTCTGAGAATCCAGTTCTCTCTGTGAGACCAGCATTAACCTATTCTATGGATCTTCCCCAAAGACCCAGTGCATCTCACTAGATTCCAGCTCCCAAGGGCTCTGACACTTCTCAACACAACCATATTGGGGACTAAATCAACATCAGAGCATCAATGAAGACATAGCACATGGAACAGGCAAGAAGAAAGAGCAGCTGATCCAGACAGATGCCTTTGGATGTCAAGTGGTGGTGATATCCTGTGGTGAAACCCAGACACAACCAGCTTGGCTCTCTCAAGTGTGTTGTGGATGAGCCAGGAGCCTGACTCAAATACAGCTGCTAAAGGCTGTGTCAGCTCCATAAGGTCCAAACCCATGTGCAGCTGGCAAGCCCTCTGAAATGTTTCTTGAAAAATTCTCTGGTGGCTCAAAAAGCTGAGATCTCTTCTAGGCATCTGTGTTGATGTAAGATGGTTTTGTGGGCTTTAATCATGGTGTTTTTGTTACAGAGACTGAGTCTTAATGACAACATTCTTTTGGCCAGTAGTAGAGACAGAAAGGAGCTGGACCATCAAAGATACTAATAGGATTAGAAATCGCCAGCATACTATAGTGTCAAAATAACACTTTAATTTTTCTGTAGTGATGAGGTGGGCTGCTTCCCACCGCCCAACTCCCGGCCACCGGCTAGCTTATGTCCCCAAATAACAACACACAAATTTTATTCATTTAAACACTGCCTGACCCATTAGTTTCAGCCTCTTATTGGCTAATTCTCACATCTTGCTTTAACCCATATTTAGTAATCTGTGTAGCACCACAAGGAGGTGGCTTACTGGGAAGATTCTAGCCTACATCCACCTTGGGTCAGAGCTTCATTGCGTCTGCCTCACTTCCCTTCTTCCCAGCATTTTGTTCTGTCTACTCCACCCACCTATGTTCTGACCTATCAGGCCAAGCAGTTTTCTTTATTAACTAACCAATGAAACAACAGATAGATAAAGACCCACCTACATCATTTTTCTTTAATAAATCAACTCTATTATTGCTGCTTGGGAACCAGTCTCCCAAAGCATAGGGCTCCAAATGAAACAATGGCATTGGCATGACCTAAGATTTATTTATCTACCCAAGGGAGCTAGGGAGAAAGACACTCACACTCTCTCGATGGTTTCCTTCTTTATTCTCTATTCTTCCTGTCTTCTGTTTACTGTATACCTTTTTCTATGGCTTATATAACCCAACAAACTTCTCAGGCAGTATAGGAATCACAATGTGGTTACATTCTACATTTCAATTGAATGATTATAAGAAATACAGGTAAAACCATGTTTTTTATCACCTTTACATGATTGAAAACAAAGTCATCCCAGTATCCCACTTACATTTACATCAAGTAACTTGTTAGATTAACAGAACAGGAGCAAGCAGAAAGTATTTTATCTCAGCCAACTCTTTAGTTTGCAGGCTACACGTTGTGATTACAAAGAAAAACAGCAATCATTCTATCATTTATCTTGATGGACAATTTTATAAGAAATCTTAAAGGAATCACAAATCTAAACTTTTATGTGTGAAAACCAGTCAGCTGTACTTTAAATCTTTAGGGTGCATATCCACCC
The DNA here is from genome assembly GCA_025134845.1 of Neodon shergylaensis. Lineage (NCBI taxonomy): Eukaryota > Metazoa > Chordata > Mammalia > Rodentia > Cricetidae > Neodon > Neodon shergylaensis. The sequence continues at coordinate 145,783 of JABTXL010008264.1, forward strand.
ATCAATAGTTTCTTATATCAGGACATATAGGGCAGGAATGAGTATAAGGAGTTAACCATCACCTTTGATCACCAATCAGCCCTAGCCAGGAAAGTGTGTCGGCCAACAGCAGTTGGGCTGCCTTGTGTTTTTTTATCCTAACCTTGTGAATCTGCAACTCAGCTCTGTGTTTTTTTGAACATTATATTGTTTTCTGGGGCTTTTCATCTTAAGGCTGTTATCAAAACATATGATTTAACCTGAAATAGTTTTAAAGTTTTGTTTTGGCCAGGCGGTGGTGGTGCACGCCTTTAATCTCAGCACTTGGGAGGCAGAGGCAGGCAGATCTCCATGAGTTCGAGGCCAGCCTGGTCTACAAGAGCTAGTTCCAGGACAGGAACCAAAAAGCTACGGAAAAACCCTGTCTCGAAAAATTAAAAAAAAAAGTTTTCTTTTGGCTAATGGTGCACACATAAACTTGTGACTGTGTCTTTTAGCATCAAATTGAAGAAATTTGAGCCAGCCTGGCTCCTGGGAATCTATTGTTTCTCTTTATCATTAGCTTGAGCTACGATCTATACAGCTACATAAGTGAAACTCATAGGTGTTGTGGATGTCACAGCTCAGGAGTGTGGGTTCACATGGGTCTGTGAAATGAAGACTCAGAGATGCCTTAAGAATGAATTTAGCCTTTCTTGGCTACAGGGCAGGTCAGTCTCTCTAGAGAACCTACAAGACTGATCCATCAATACTCAAAATTCAGGACTAACCCTTCAGGACTCAGCCTTCAGGAATGACTGTTTTCCCTTTGCCCAGGGCTCTTTAATTGTTCTCCAATTTTCACCTAGCAAGTACATGTCCATATCCTCAAAACATCCTGACTGGGCCTCTAAAGAGATGATGTAAAAAAAAATTACCTGATTCAAGACGAACCACTGCTTTCTGGGTTTCCTTCTAACCATGTTTTTCAGAGGCTTTGTACCCATGGGAAACTCTCAGACAAAGGGCAACAAGAGTTAAAAGAAAAAAGGTTAATTGCTAATAAAAGATGGATAAAGTTAGGTACTAGCACTCTGGAGCTGGACCAGGTGTAGCCCAGCAGGAATGCTGCCACACATAGGCCCCAGCTCTGTCACATCTCCTTATATTTACTTTTCTTCAACACTGCAAATAAGTTATCATTGTTATATCAATTAGATGGTACAGTTTAGGGAAGCATCATCTTCTTGACAACTCACAGATAAGAATTGCCCAGTAGAATGGAATGTTTTCATGATATAAACACACAACTTCACAAACAGTGGGGATCTCCCCACAGTCATTCACACAGTGCCAGATAACAGAAAAAGACAAGCAACAAGCATGAAAAGGCACAGCAAAAACAAAACATACCCATGAGTCTGTGATCTCAGGGTCTTGCCTGTCCAACTTGACCCATGAGAGAGTTTCTCCCTACTGAGCTGATATCGTGGACTTCAATTGCCACCTGACCTCTTACATGGCCACCAGCACTCTATGTAATGATGCTATTATATTGAGTGAACTTTTTTTTCAGCCTCATCCTAAAAATAAATCAGTCCTCTGCTTCCCCATTTCTCCCTTGTTCCTCTTTGACACCAGCTCCATGTCGCTCCCTGACCCTGTTCCCCTTCAAGTCCTAGCACCCATAAACAGGATTTAATGAGGCACCACGACAGATGGGATAAGTTCAGGTACAGAGATACGATCATGATAGAGAGTCTGGTCTTATTTTCAGTAGCAAGGGTACAGTGAGGTGCCTGAGGAAGGTTCAGGGTATTAAGTAAGGTGTGTTTCAGTGAATGCAGTGATTTGGGTTGTGGTGAAACTGTTCTTATGGATGTAAGAGCAGAAGTAGGGAACCAGGAGGGGGCTTGTAGAGGGAAGTGCACAGCATTTTAAAGAAACCTTAACAATAACTTTTAAACCACTCTTATTTATGACCATGTCTGTCTTGTCTGTGTGAGTATATTGCTATTTGGGGACACAAACCTGTTCATGGAGGCAAAGACCAGAGGAGGGTGCCAGGTGTCTTCCTCTGTCCATCTGTCCATTTCCTCCAGTCAGGCTTCCCTGGAACTGAATCTGGAAGTCAACAAGCCCAGGGAATCCTTCTATCTTCACATTCTAACTTACTACTCAGGAGTCATAGGTATGCATGAATACCTCAGCTTGTTATATTGGTGATGAGATCCAAACCCTGGTCATCACAACTGTGCAGCAAGTACTCTTATCTGATGAGCCCAGATTACAATGTTAACAAATGATCTGTATCATCTATCTGTGCATCAGCTACTTATTTGCCAATCTATCTATGTATCTATCTAGTATTTGTATATCCATGTATTATCTGTCTATCAATCTATCTTCATTATCATCATCTTCATCATATTCGTGTTTGTGTGAATGTGTTTGTGAATGGTCCTTATGCATATCTGGTATCTGAAGAAACCAAAGAGGTCATCAAATCCCAAAAAACTGGCATTCATGGCAGTTTTTAGCTATCTGACATTGGAGGTGGGATAAAACTCAGGGCCTCTGCAACAACAGCAGTGCTCTTAGCCACTGAGCTACCTCTCCTGTTCCAACTATTAAGTTTTGAGTTAAGATGTTGTTGGACACTGAGTCACCTCTCAAGAAGCCCACCTCCATGAATTTTTTAAATGAGCACTTTCTTACGACTGATGTTTAACATCATGACTGGTCCCTGTCTCAGCCCCTTGTAGTCACTACCTCCCACTATCCCGACACACCATCAACTGCATCTGTGTTTTAACATCATTTAGATGCAGAAGATGGAAACAAAACTGGCTTATGTGTAGCATTAAGTTGGCAAGTTTCACTTACATCATTGATCTGGTCTGAGGTTTGTAAGTACATCATTGCAGAAGATTCGATGCTGTGACCCCGTCCAAAAACATAAATACATCACATCAAACATATGCAGAGCTTTATCTTAGCATGTCCCCTAAACAACACTGGACACTGACCATTTTCATAGCCTTTCATTTCTATTAGTTGCAGTGCAAGCTAGAGAGAGTAAAAGTTACAAAAGAGGGAGGGTTATTTGCAAACCCCACACGATGGTCCTCAAGGGCTCTGAGCACTGGGAGGTTGTCATGTTCCTGACACCAATTCCCTGTAGATGCCCTGATGGTTGCATGGTTGGGTATTTCCCTAACTGTCCAAACTGCAGTCATGACTCACATTCAGGAACACTACTAGGTGACTATCACTTTCCTTCCCATGTAAACCAGTGGGTGGGTCAGGGCTGGTCTCTCTGAATGTTGTCAGGAGGCATTGGACAGGCTGAAGCTGTACCACAGGAAGCATGGTTCAGTTGGCCAGACTGAAGTGTATAATCATGGAACTAATGCACATCTGCATCCATATCTGTATCTATTATTTTTGAGGTAGGGTCATGTGCAGGCGAGACTGGCTTCAAACTGGATATGCAGACCAGGATGACTCCTGATTCTCTGGTCTCTACTTTTCTTGTGCCAGAATTATAAACAAGTGTTGCCCTGTCTCCCTACTCTACAGTGCTGGTGTACTGATTAGAAAATCCAACCAATCGGTGCAGACCCTGCCTGTGTGGTGAATTAACCTTCACCTCTTAGGTCCTCAGGAGAGAAAGGGTGGCCAGCAGAGGGATTCCTGTTTACCAGTCTGTGTCTAGGTGTTTTCACAGTGTAACAACAAAGTCTGCACCAACTAACCACAACCCTTGTACCCTTATGCTTGTCAGCTTGGAAAAAAATATGGAGACGTGTTCACAGTGCACCTGGGACCAAGGCCTGTAGTCATGTTGTGTGGGACGGAGGCCATAAGGGAGGCTCTGGTGGACCAAGCTGAGGCTTTCTCTGGCTGGGGGACAGTTGCTGTGTTTGACCCAACTGTACAAGGACATGGTGAGATACGGGACAGGATGGAGTGGAGGATGTCATCCAGGAAGTTGTGTGAGAGGTGGAGCCAAATATGTGGGGAAGAACTCAGGGTCTTTGAACTTCCCTTGTAACCCATCAATGCTTCCCCTCCATTCCTAGGTATGATCTTTTCTAATGGGGAACGCTGGAAGACACTTCGGTGATTCTCTCTGGCCACCATGAAAGATTTTGGGATGGGCAAGCGAAGTATAGAGAAGCGGATTCAAGAAGAGGCCCAATATCTGGTGGAGGAGCTGCAGAAATCCCAGGGTGAGTTCCAGAGAATGGGAAGAAAGGAAGATGGTGACACAGGGACCTGAGTGCAGAGCCTAAGAAAGAGAAAGAGACATACAAGGGTAGAGAAACAGACAGGCAGACAGACACGCACACATGCACACACATACACACACACACACACACATGCACACATGCACACATGCACACACAGAGAGAGGGAGAGATACACAGAGACAGAGTGAGTTTGGGGATGAGATACAGACAGAAGTGGAAAGAGATTCTACAAGGACAGGAAAGAAATGTGAGGTATTTTGTTTCCAAGCACGTACTGCCCATGGTGGTCACTTCCCTACAGAAAATCAATCTGTGAGTTAATTTTGTTCATCAATTGGATAGTTTTGGTGAACACGCCTCCTCTCAGAACTCAGAAGGTGAGGGAAGATGGCCATGAGCTCAAGGCTAGCCCTGTCTACATTTTGAGGTCCTGACTTTGATGTGGCTGTGGCTGAGTTGTGGAGAGCTTACAGCACCATATACAGTGGGCATGGTCCTGCATGTGTGTAATCCCAGCACTCCAGAGGTAGAGGCAAGAGGGTGAGATTTCCAAGTTCCTCTTCTATTGCACATAGAGTTCAATTCCACTTTGTCTTAACCTTTGTCATTGCTCCCTCCTCTGCTCATGGTCTTATCAAAGACAAACATAGATGTTAGCTCAATGAAAGGGAAGTGAGCAGGAGGGCCTGCAGATGTGGTCTAAGCAGGGAATTGTGTTTTCTTCCATGTGATTGTCCTGGTGAACAGCAGTGAACACAGAGGCTCATTGGAGTTTGACTTTGATAGAACTCAGAGGACCTCTGGGCACTTTAGGGTTCCTTATACCAAGGTCATATTGGTACATGACCATGCTTGCACCTCCATTTCTTTACACTGGGTATTTGCCATCTCTTATTGACCTTTCTTAAGATATCTGAGGGTTCAGTGAGGAGGCAGGAGGTAAGAAAGTTGCAGAGGCTGAGAAAATGATGGGAGAAATTCAGTGATGGAGGGACCCAGAGGGAGAGAAGTGAGCTCCAAGGCTGAGAGTGAAGCTGTTGAGCCCCAAGGAAGGCTCCACACAGGATCAGAGACCACAGACAAGCCATCCTTGGATGAGGGACAACAGTGCCCCAATAATTTTGGACTGACAGTAGCCCTCCAAAAACCAGGGTCCAAGACTGAACCTGCCACACCAAGGCAGTAGGCAGCAGGGTCTGATGGCTTCTGGAACACCACAGAGCTCAGAAGTGACAAGAAAGATGGAAGAAGTCAGAGAAGGGATGAGGAAAGTCACAGAAGGGATGGAAGAAGTAAGAGAAGGAATGGAGGAAGTCAAAGAAGGGAGAGATGAAATCAGAGTAGGGATGGAGGAAGTCAGATAAGGGATGTAGGAGGTCACAGAAGGAATGCAGTAAGTCAGAGAGGGAATGGATGAAGACTTGTAGATGGACATGAAGTGTGCAGGGTTTGTAAATTCACACAGCTATCCCTGAACCCTTCTGTGCACCATTTCTGCCCGTGGGAGTTAGCTGTCAGTTCAGAGCCAGGATAGTACAGGTGCTGACTGACTGCACTCACTCTATGACTTGTTCCTGGAATCCTAATTCCAGTCATGATTAGCTGAGTTGCTTTGTGAAGGTGTCTCCCCTTCTGTGTATATGAATACCATCCCATATTCTGTACAGTACTGAGGGGAGATAAATAAAAGTATGTGTGCATCTCTGAGTGAAGGGTCCAGACTCTTACATGCATCATATGATCAAATGTGGTAGCAACTGTAACTGTTCGTTGAGTAGTGAGTGGTAGGAACAGCTTTACAGAGATGGAACTAAAGCCAAATATTTCCCTAGTTCTACATCCCTGTCTCCTTTTCTGCATCCTCACCCTCCAGGAGCTCCCCTGGATCCTACCTACCTCTTCCAGTGCATCACAGCCAACATCATCTGCTCCATTGTCTTTGGAGAGCGCTTTGACTACAAAGACCGCCAGTTCCTGCACCTGCTGGATGTGATCTATCAGACCTTCTCACTCATCAGCTCATTCTCCAGCCAGGTCAGTAGGTGGGAAGAGAGGAGCATCCAAAGCAGAGGAAAGAAGAGTCTGCTCTGTGGGTGAAGAAGGCAGTGTCTTAGGGATGGATGAAAGGCAGAAACAACATTGAGAAGCAAGGAAACTTGGGCTCCTGGAGGGATGGAGGGAGAAACAGAGAGAGAGGAATGTTAATCAGGGTGGAAAGAAATATTGAATCATCCCAACATAAGAAAATGATGAGGTGGGGGATGCAGCTGTATCTTAAAGGACAGAGGAGATCATATTTTATGCATGAGCCCCTGAGTTCATCTCCACAACTTGGTGGTGTACAATACATAAAATATCAGAATTTTGGTGGTGGAGGCTGGGGCATTAGAAATTTGGGACAATCCTTGGCTACATGTTGAATTTAAAGCCTGTCTGGCATGAATGTGTTCAAAACACAATACCCCACAATTTAAAACAAATTAAGACAAAACAAGGGAGATTGGGAGAGAGAGCAGAGAAAAAGGGAAATACAGAGAATGTAAAATGAAGATTAGAGACTGATTTGAAGATACAGTTCAAGGCATGGGTATGTATGGCATGCATGTGTGGGAGGTGGGTGTGTGTGTGTGTGTATTCTTTTGTGACATCTGTGTACTTAGGAGCATTGCCAACTTCCTGAGATCTGCTAGTTCCAGTTGACCTCCTCAGCCCTTTTTTCTTACAGGTGTTTGAGCTCTTCTCTGGCTTCCTGAAGTACTTTCCTGGTACCCACAGACAAATCTACAAAAACCTGCAGGAAATCCTCGACTACATTGGCCACAGCGTGCAGAAGCACTGGGCAACCTTGGACCCCAACAATCCAAGAGACTTCATCGATACCTACCTTATACGCATGGAGAAGGTAAGTCCTGCGTGAATGAGAGGGGATGGCTGAGAGCGAAGGCTGAGGATGTGAGCAGAGGAAAAGGGGGCAGAGGACGGGGAGGAGAGACAGGAAATGGAGTGGAGGAGATGCAGAAGTGTCTGGAAAATGATGAAAATAAAAGGAGGAGAAAATGTGATGTGGAGAAAGAAGGGTGGGGAAGAAACACAGAGTGAGGGACAAAAGGCAGGAAAGACTTCAGAGAAAGAAAGAACCTGGGAGACAAACCATGCTAAACTACAAGAGATCACAGTAGAGAGAGAAGGCAGAGCAGAAGCCAAGTGACATTGTCGAGGACTGAGAAATGCCAGATGGCCCAGATAGTGAGACAGAAGGACAGTTCCCAGGATGTGTGTGCATTTCCCTGCAAGTTTCCAGTCACCCTGACCCTCCCTTCTCTCTCCCATCTGGAACCAGGAGAAGTCCAACCAACACACGGAGTTCCATCACCAGAACCTCATAATCTCCGTGCTGTCTCTCTTCCTTGCTGGCACTGAGACCAGCAGTACTACGCTCCGCTTTGGCTTCCTGCTCCTGCTCAAATACCCCCATGTTGCAGGTGAGTCACAGGCAGCCAGTTGGGGAATCTTCTAGCTTCCTTTTTTCTGCAGAGGTTTGTGAGGATGAGAGAGACATGGGCCTCTTACATCTGGAGCTCTGAAGGCTTTGGTCTACTTCTAACCTAAGGCAGTGCTGTGAATGGTGTGTGAATAAACCCTCAGCTGGTCCATTTCCATTGTTTTCTGCTATAACTTGAAGGTTAATCCTTCCATCCATCCATCTACCTACCCATCGTTCCTTCCCTCCTTCTTTCCTTCTGTCTTTACATCCATACATTCACTCTTCTTTCTGTCCATACTCCTCTTCATCCATTTACCCATTCTATTCATTTACCCATCCATTATCTACCCATCCATACATTCATTTTTCCATACACACCTACTCACCCACTTATGTAATCCTCTGACCATCTTCTCTCTATCCATACATTATTAATCCTTGGTTCTTTCATCTCTGCTTCACCTAAGGAAATATATTTCATTCATTTATTTGGATTAATCACTTTGCAATTTTTATTTTTTAATTTAATTTAATCTTTAAATAAAACAAACTATCCTTTTCATTTAGCATACCAGTCCCAGTTCCCTCTCCCTCACCTCCTCCCCTCCCCTCTACCTATCACCTCTGCACCCCTCCATCCATTCCTCAGAGAGGGTAAGGTACATTGCTTTGGAGAAGGTCCAAAGCCCTCCCTACTATATCTAGGTTGAGCAAGGTATCCATTCAAAGAGAATAGATTCCCTAAAAGCCCACCCAAACAGTATGAATAACTCCTGGTGTCACTGCCAGTGACCCGTCTGTCTTCCCCAGCCATACAACTGTCGCCCATATTCAGAGGGACTAGTTTGATCCTATGCTGGTCCCTTCCTTGTTTGACTGGAGTTGGTGAGCTCCCATTAACCCAGGTAAACAGCTTCAGTGGGTGTTCCCATCATTGTCTTGACCTCTTTGCTCATATTCTCACTCCTCCCAATCTTCAACTGAACTTTGGGAGCTCAGCCCAGTGACCTGCTGCGGGACTCTGCCTCTGTTTCCATCAGTTGCTGGATGAAAGTTCTATGGTGACATTTAAGATATTCATCAATCTGACTTTAGGGCAAGTCCAGTTCGAGCACCTCTCCTCTATTGGTTAGGATCTTAGCTGAGGTCATCTTTGTGGATTCATGGGAATTTCTTTAGTGCCAAGTTTCTTGCTAATGCCATAATAGCTCCCTCACACAGAATATCTCTTTCCTTGCCCTCATCTCTGTCCTTCCTCCATCTTGATATGAACTTACAACAGTCAGAATGGCTAAGATCAAAAATACTAATGAGAGCTTATGCTGGAGAGAATGTAGAGTAAGGGGAACACTCATCCATTGCTGGTGGGAATACAAACTTGTAAAACCACTCTGGAAATCAGTATGGCAGTTTCTCAGAAAATTGGGAATCAACCTACCTCAGGACCCGGCAATACCATTCTTGGACATATACCCAAGAGATGCCCAATCATACTACAAGAACATTATTTCAAACTATGTTAATAGCAGCATTGTTTGTAATATCCAGAAACTGGAAACAACCTAGGTGCCCCTCAATCAAAGAATGGATAAAGAAAACGTGGCACATTTACACATTGGAGTACTACTCAGTGGTAAAAAAAAAACCAATGACATCTTGAAATTTGCATGCAAATGGATGAAACTAGAAAAAAAAACATCCTGAGTGAGGTAACCCAGACCCAGAAAAATGATGTACTCACTCACTCACAGATGGATACTAGCTGTAAAGCAAAGAATAACGAGCCTATAGTTCCTGTCCCTAGGGAAGGTAAGTAACAAGGTGAACCCTAAGAAAAATATGCATAAATCCACCTGGAACGGGGAAATAGACAAGTATGCCTGACAAAATTGGGAGCATGAGGGTGAGGGGAGAAAGGAGGCTAGAAGGGGAATAGTTGGAGAGAAGGGGAGAGGGAGAAGAACTAGAGAAAATGAGTAATTTTTATCCTATGTCATGGCTGCTTGAGTGGGCTGGCTGTCTTTGATTCATTGGTTCATTCATACACAAATCTGCTCATTCCTTAATCCTTCCACTGGCCTGTGAATTCACCCTTCACGTATCAATCCACTCCTTCATGTATGCATTTAATAATGCATTCATTTATCTGTGATTTGTTTATTGTTCAATACACCTACTTGTTTATTCCTATATTTGCTCATTTATTCATTCATTTATTCCTTTGCTAAACCTAACATCACTTCATTATTGGTTAGTTATGTTCACTGATTCATTTGTGTATGCATCATTTTTTGACTTGTTAATTAATTAATACAGTGAGTGAGAAGTGGAATATGGACATCCAGTTTTGCTTTGCTCATTTCACTCACCCAGCAATTTTTCCTTTATTAACCGACTCATCCATTGCTTGGCTGACTTACACACTCACATTTTAAGAATTTGAAATCGATGTGATGTTGTTGTGAGTTTGTCTGCTGCAGTTCATGTGTGGAGGTGGGAGGACAACTTTGTGCAGTTGGGTCTCTCCTGCACATTTCCATGGGTTCTGATGTTAAAGCCAGGCTGTCAGGATGGAAATCAATGCATTTGCTGACTGAGCCCTTTCATCTGCCATCATATTCACCAATGTGTTCATATTCTGTTCATACACAGATTAATTTACTTTACTTTCATTCCTGAGTATAAAGCCTTATATTGTTGGCCTGTATTTTTAATTTTTTTTACTAATGTTCATTGCTGTTTTGCCTGATATATGTCTGTATGAGGGTTTGGATCCCCTGGACCCAGAGTCACAGACAGTGTGAACTGCCATGAGGGTGCTGGAAATTGAACCCGGGTCCTCTTCAAGAGAGGCAAGTGCTCTTAACCACTAAGGCATCTCTCCAGCACTCTGGATTTTAAATATACATTGAAAGCAAGAAATCTGTCTATCTGTCTCTCTTTCTCTCTGTATGTTTGTGTATGTCAGGTGTGTGTGTCTGTGTGTTATGTAGAAACACAAGTTATAACATTACATTACAATTGGGGAAAATTCTTACCATCTTCCCCTCCAGCCCTCACTCAAACTGATAGAAGAAAAGAGCCCTTTGCGGTGGGTTTTCCTTTTCTCTCTTTTATGAGCAAAGTTGGAGCTTTGGAGAGAGTCTCTAACATAGCCCTAAGTGTGGCTGGAGAAAATTTCAGGTGTGTTGAAGGAGCTGCAGGCCGCGTTCCTGCCACGTGGCTCCTGGCCGCCAGCTAGCTTATGCTCCGAAATAATTACACAGAAACTGTATTCTTTTAAACACTGCTTGGCCCGTTGTATCTAGCCTCTTCTGGCTAACTCTCATATCTTGCTTTAACCCATCTTTAATAATCTGTGTGGCACCAGTCTTACCGGGAAAGATTCAGCATGCCTCACTTCCTCTTCCTCCCAGCATTCTGTTCTGTTCACTCCATCCACCTATGTTCTAACCTATCAGAGCCAAGCAGTTTCTTTATTAATTAACCAGTGACCTTCCTCCATCACAGGTGTGCATGTCCAAGAGTGCACTGTGACTTTCTCAGCAGAGTCTCCTGGATCTGCACTGTTCCTAAGCTATTGACTCACAGAAAACAGGGTCACTGCGCATTGCCTCCGTGAGAGGGGCAAGCATTGTCTGTTGTCTTTCTTTTCTGTGCAGAGAAAGTCCAAAAGGAGATCGATCAGGTGATCGGCTCACACCGCCCACCAACCCTTGATGACCGCAACAAAATGCCTTACACTGAGGCTGTCATTCGCGAGATCCAGAGATTTGCAGATATTCTCCCGATTGGAGTGCCACACAAAGTCACCAAAGACACTTTGTTCCGAGGGTACCTGCTCCCCAAGGTGAGACCAGCTGCGATTCCACATCTCTATGCCATGATCATCCTCCACTCTTCCAATCACCACCCTCAGCCCGTTTGTGGTTTCCCAGCATTCTGGGGTTCCCTAAGGACTAACTGCCTGCATATGGGAATCAGCATATGCTAATATCTTTGTCTCTCACAATGTCTCCTAGAACACTGAAGTGTACCCCATCCTGAGTGCAGCTCTTCATGACCCACGGTACTTTGAACAACCAGATGCCTTCAATCCTGACCACTTCCTGGATGCCAGTGGGGCTCTGAAGAAAACTGAAGCATTTATGCCTTTCTCTATAGGTGAGACGGACCTGTGTTTCCTTTTCCCTACACTAGAGGGCAGGCTCACCCTCCAGGATACAGTAAGGACTAGTTCCGGGTTTACTCAATCTATTCCACCTGGGAAACCATTTGTCCTGGCTACTGTCCGGTAACCTAAAGTTGCATCCTACTCAGGAGGATTTGGGAGAGGCATTTAAAAACCTCTAAACCTAAACAAATTCATTTTTTTTACTTTATTATGAGAGAAAACCTTTTTAAACAAGATGGCAACACTTATCTTTAATTGTGATTAAATGCCTGACAGAGGAGAACAATGGATGTTCACAGAGAACACAATGGGGTTAGTGCACAACCAGGTTCTTCCCGCTTCTCCCAGCAGTAAACAACAGATTAATTAATAGAGAGGAAGGGAGCACAGATAGTCCCAGGTCAGGAAGTTTGGGATGTCTTCAAAGTCAATGCAGCAATGCCCACGTAAAGTCCGCAAAAGAGCAGAAGACAGTTCCTCCACATTGTTTTCCAGTTGCATCAAATCCATCAATTCTGTCTTTTCCTATTAAACATTTGTTTATTAATTTTTCCCTTTTATTAAAAATAGATTCTTTCCTCATACAATATATGCTGATTACAGTTTCCCCTTCCCTCTTCTCCTTCCAGTCCCTCTCCACCTTCCCTCCTGACAGGATCCATCCCCTTTCTGTCTCTCATTAGAAAAGAACAGGCTTCTAAGCAATAACAACCAAACATGCTGAAATTAAGTAAAAGATAAAACAAAAACCATCACTTCAATGTTATACAGTGCAAATGAACAGAAAAAGTAGAGCCCAAGAGAAGGCACAAGAACCAGAGACCCACTCATTCGCACACTCAGGAATTTATGGAAACACTAAACTGAAAGCTGCAAGATGTGCACAGAGGACCTAGTGCAGACCCGAGCAGGCCCTGTGCCTGCTGCCTCAGTCTGAGTTCATATGAGCTTTGCTCAGTTGGTTCAGAGCCTTGTGCTCTTGGTGTCCTGCATCCTCTCCGTCTCTTACCTTCTTTCTGCCTCCTCTTCCTCTGGGTGCTCTGAGCTCTGAGGGGAGGGTTTTGACAAAGACATTCCATTTAGAGCTCTGTGTTCCAAGGTTTCTCTCCCTGTGAAACGTCTGGCTGTCTCTGAATTTGTTTTTATCTGCTGCAGGGGGGAAGCTTCTCTGAAGATGGCTGAATAAGAAGGGCTCTGATCTATGAGTGTAGCAGAATATCTTCAGGGGTCATTTTGTTCTTACTTTTAATTTTATTTTTGAGCTGTAGCATTTTTATCCTAGTCCCTGGTTCCTGGTCACTCAAGCAATGCCGCATATTCAAACCATACATTGGATAATTACTCCTACAATGCACTGCATTGTGCCACTGTTGAGCCCTAATATTTCGTACAGGCAGGATAGCATGGTTCATCAAAGGTTTTGTGGCTGGGTTGGTGTATACATTTCTCATTTGGTAGCCTGTAGAATACTTCCTATACCAAAGATGCTAAATCACGGGTGTGAAGGTTCTGTATAGGTCCCAGCTACATGTCTCCAGTTCAATGAGTTGTGTGGGAATTGTCTTCAGTGATGAAGCCTTGCTGTCAGTTTGTGGAGCCAACCTACTGTCTTGACAACAGCCTTGGGTGGTTTGGGGTTGGCCAGAAACCCAATTGAATGTTACCTAATCAAAGTACTAGAAGCTTCATTTAATGACAAGATCTGACCAGGTGGGACTATGCCTCCCTCATTATTTGGAGAATTCATGAGGCTCACCTTCCTGTAGTTTAGGAAGTTTCTACTGCACTAGGTTTCCATACCAGCACTCAATGCCCCTCAATTCTAGCTGTCTCTGCCCACACTCTATCCCTCAAGCCCATCTCTCCTCCCACCTAAACGTCCCATTCTTGTCCCCTCTGCTGCCCCTAGTCCACCCATGAACTCTGTTCTATTTCCCCTCCCAGGGAGATTTATATTCCCCTCCTAGTACTTTTGTCTGTATCTAACGTTCTGGGTCTGTGGATTGTAGCTTGGTTATCATTTATTTAATGACTAATATTCACCTATAAGTGAATACATGCCATGTTTCTGTTTTTGGGTCTGGGCTACCTCACTCAGGATTCTTTTCTAGTTCCATCCCTTTGCCTAAATTTTCATGATGCTGTTTAAAAAAAATCCAAATAATACTACATTGTATAAATGTAACACATTTTATTCATCCTTCTGTTGAAACTCTCTGTCCCTAGGCTTTCTTTTTTTTTCCCGGGATTTGGGGGCAGGGTACATTGGGAGAATTTCAGTGACTGTTTCCATTTCTCTAGGGATTATAGGTCTGTTTAAATTCCTTATTTGATCTTGATTTAACTTTGGTAAGTAGTGCCTATCAAGAAAAGTATCCACCTTTAATCCCAGCACTCCGGACGCAGAGGCAGGCGGATCTCTGTGAGTTCGAGACCAGCCTGGTCTACAGAGCTAGTTCCAGGATAGGCTCCAAAGCCACAGAGAAACCCTGTCTCGAAAAAACAAAAAAAAAAGAAAAGAAAAAGAAAAAAAAGAAAAGTATCCATTTCTTTTAGATTTTCCAATTTGGTGGAATACAAGTTTTTTCTTTTTTTTAATTTTTTATTGAGAAAAAAAAAGTTTCCACCTCCTCCCAGCCTTCCATTTCCCTCCCCCTCCTCCCGCCCTTCTCCCCCTCCCCCCACTCCTCTCCCCCTCCCTCTCTAGTCCGAAGAGCAGTCAGGGTTCCCTGCCCTGTGGAAAGTCCAAGGTCCTCCCCCCTCCATCCATGTCTAGGAAGGTGAACATCCAAACTGGCTAGGCTCCCACAAAGCCAGAACATGAAGTAGGATGAAAACCCCGTGCCATTGTCCTTGGCTTCTCATCAGCCCTCATTGTTCGCCATGTTCAGAGAGTCCGGTTTTATCCCATGCTTTCTCAGTCACAGTCCAGCTGGCCTTGGTGAGCTCCCAATAGATCAGCCCCACTGTCTCAGTGGGTGGATGCACCCCTCGTGGTCCTGACTTCCTTGCTCATGTTCTCCCTCCTTCTGCTTCTCATTGGGACCTTGGGAGCTCAGTCTGGTGCGCCAGTGTGGGTCTCTGTCTCTATCTCCATCCATCGCCAGATGAAGGTTCTATGGTGATATGCAAGATATTCGTCAGTATTGCTATAGGATAGGGTCATTTCAAGTTCCCTATCCTTAGTTGCCCAAGGAACTAACTGGGGACATCGCCTTGGGCACCTGGCTTGTAATCCTAAAGAAGCTAAATAAGAAGGTGAACCCAAAGAAAAACATATAGTTATCCTCATGGCTATGGGAAGTAGACAAAATTGCCAGGCAAAAAAAATGGGATCTTGGGGGTGGGGTGGGATGGGGGTAAGGGAAGATGGGGAGAGAAAAGTGAGAAGGGGAGGATGGGGGGAACTTGGGGAAACAGGATGATTGGGATAAAGCAAGGTTGGATAGGGGAGCAGGGAAGCACATATCTTAGTTAAGGGAGCCACCTTAGGGTTGGCAGGAATACAAGTTTTTTAAGTATGTCCTTTAAATTCTCTGATCTCCTCAGGGTCTCTTATGTATCAGCTTTTGATTCTGATTTTGTTAATTTGGTCAGTCTCTTTCCACCTTTTAATTTGGATAAAGGTTTGTCAACCTTATTGATTTTTTTATAAGAATCAATTCATCTTTCCTATTATTGTTTGTATTGCTCTCTTTGCTTCTATTTTATTGAATTCAACCCTGAGTTCGATTATTTCTTGCCATCTGCACTTTTGGGTGTGACTTCTTTTCTTTTTTTTTTTCTTTTTTTTTTTTAGAGTAGTTGTTCTCACCCTCCTAAAGTGCAGCCCTTTATAACATCAGTTAGCTCCAGCATTTCTCTGTTTAGTTTTTTTCTGAATGACCTGTCTATTGATGAGTGTGGAATGCTTATGTCTCCCACTGTCAGTGTGTGAGAGTCAATGTGTGATTTAAGCTAGAGTAGTGTTTCTTTTACAAACTTTAGTGTCCTTGTGTTTGGGGCATAGATGTTAAGAATTTAAATGTGCTCTTGGTGGACTTTTCCTCTGATGAGTATGTAGTGTGCTTCCCTGTGTCTTCTGATGAGATTTAAATCTAATTTGTTAGATATTAAAATGACCACACCGGTACAATTCTTAAGTCCATTTCCTTGGAACACCTTGTTTTAACCCATTTACCCCAAGGTAATATCTGTTCTTGATGTTAACACATTTTCTTGGCTGCAATCAATGGGTGAATCCACTCTTTCATCCATTATGTTATTTTTTTAAAATTTTGGAACTTGAGACCGTTAATGTTGAGAGATATCAATCAATGGGCTATGATTGTTGATTCCTGTTATTTCGTTGTTGCTATTATTGCTGTTGATATTGGTGGTGGTGACGCAGGGTGTGTGTCTTCCTACTTTGATTTTTCTGGTTTGGATTATTTTATTCCCTGTGCTTTCCTGTATCCAGATAATATTTTCACATTGGACCTTTTCTTTGAGCATCTTATTTAGGGCTAAATTTTTGATAAATATTGTTTAAATTTGATTTTATCATCAAATATCTTATTTTCTCTATCTATGGTGATTGAAAGGTTTGCTTGATATTATTGTCAAGGCTTATATCTGTGGGTTTTTTGAATCTGCAGTACATCTGTCTGGGCCCTTCTGGCTCTCAGAGTCTCCATTGAGAAGTCAGGTATAATTCTAATAGGTTTGCCTTTACATGTTGCTTGGTCTTTTTGTTTTGAAACTTTTAATAATCTTTCCCTGTTCTGTGCATTTATGTGTTAATGGGTCTTTCTTTTCTGATACAATCTACTTGGTGTTCTATAAGATTCTTACACCTTTGTAGACAGGATTACTGAGCTCTAGTGGAGACACATTGTCCTGGCTGTTACTGATTGTGTTTTTATGCTGGCATCCAGGAATCTTGTTTGGCGGTGATTATAGGTCTAGGTGCCGATTTCTGGGTTTGTCTTTGTTGGGTGG
>JABTXL010008264.1:179172-192718 GCA_025134845.1 Neodon shergylaensis
TTCTTCTTCTTCTTCTTCTTCTTCTTCTTCTTCTTCTTCTTCTTCTTCTTCTTCTTCTTCTTCTTCTTCTTTTTCTTCTTCTTCTCATCCTCTTTCTTTTCTTTCTTTCTTTTTTTTGTGTTTGAAGACAGGGTGTCTCTGTGTAACTCTAGCTATCTTGGAACTTCCTCTGTTGACCAGGCTTGTAGTGGCATTTCACTTGTGTTTTAATAAATAAAACTTCCTGAGGATCAGAAAAATAAAGCAGCCACACTGGCCAGCCTTCAGACCAGGCAGTAATAACACACACCTTTAATCACAGTGACATTTTAGTTTGCCATAGCAACCTGGCAGTAGTGGGACACACCTTTAATCCCAGAAGTAGTAATGATTATAACAAGGGAGGAGACAGGTCTCAGGTTCACTCTCATTCTGAGATCCCTGGAGACAAGATCAGCATTTTAGATTGAGGTGGAGGTAACAGTCAGTGGCTGGCTGCTTTGCTTTTCAGATCTTCAAGTTGAACCCCAGTTTTAGTCTCTGAGGTCCACCAACCTCTACCTCCTAGATGCTGGGATCAAAGGAGTGCATCATTACCCAGTGGTTTGGTAATCCTTTTTCAGTCTCTTTCTTTCTTTCTTTCTTTCTTTCTTTCTCTCTCTCTTTTGGCAATCAGTATTAACAGGCTGGGTGAGCCTTGGAGAAGCAGAGCCCTAGGACTGTGTGTCCTGAGGACTTCATGCTGTTATTGAGCATAGATCTGCTTATTGCCCTCATGGTCACCATGTCCCTCATCATCTATGGGTGGCATGAAATCTCTCAGGAGCTTTATATTCTCTCACTAGACAGTGTTGCTGGTATTTACAATAATAGTTATTGACTTTTCCAAGCATTGCTTCTAGAGAAGATGAATGATTCAACCACCACCCTTGGAAAGAATCTAGACACGTAGATTGTTAGTAAAGTTAGGTTGTTTTGCTAATGACTTTGATGTAGGAAATCTTGGGTAGCAATTTAAAGCACCTGTACCATTAGCATCCCTCAGATTTCTGGAAGAGAAATGTTAAGGCTCAAAGCTGTGTAGACACTGACCCAGGTCCCTTCATCAAAACAAAACAAACAATCTGTGATGTGGACTCCAGTTTGTCAGACTTAAAAACCAGTGTTTTCGTATAACTTTCAAGTACTTCCTAGAGTGGGCACCTTGGAACAGGTACAGGGGAGGTAGGGGTGAATTCAGTAGCCCTCTTGTACACAGATGATAAAGGGGCTGGGAAAGAAATCAGAGAAACAAATAGCATCAAATATCTCAGAGTAACTCTAACCAAACAAATGGAAGACTTGTATGACAAGAACTTTAAATCTTTGAAGAAAGAAAATGAAGAAGACACCAAAAAGTGGAAAGATCTCCCATGCTCTTGGGTAGTTAGAATTAACATAGTAACAATGACAATCTTACCAAAAGCAATCTACAGATTCAATGCAATGCTCATCAAAATCCCAGAAAAATTCTTCACAGACCTTAAAAGAACAGTACTCAACTTCATATAGAAAAAGCAAAGAACCCAAAATAGCCAAAACAATCCTGTACAATAAAAGAACTTCTGGAGGCATCACAATCCCTGACTTCAAACTCTACTACAGAGCTACAGTACTGAAAACAACCTGGTATTGGTATAAAAACAGACAGAAGGACCAATGAACCAAGTCGAATATTCAGATATTAATCCACACACCATCAAATGCCTGATTTTTAACAAAAAAATCAAAAAATATCAAATTTAATAAAGAAGGCATATTTAACAAATGGTGCTGTATCCTGCTATATTACTGAGTTTATGAGTTGTAGAAGTTCTGTGGTAAAATTTTTGAGATTGCTTATGTAAACTATCATATCATCAGCAAACAGTGAACGTTTGACTTCTCTGATTTGTATCCCTTCGATCTCATTTTAGTGTCTTATAGCTCAAGCTAGGACCTCAAGAACTATATTGAATAGATATGGAGAGAGTGGACAACCTTGTCTTGTTCCTAATTTCCTGCAGTCTAGTTCTCTTATGTGAGCTTGCTTCTTTTTGTTCTAAAGTTTTCAAATATTCTGTTAAGTCACTAGTGTGGGATTTTTCCAGCTTCTATATGTAGGCATTTAGTGCTAAACTTTTCTCTTAACACTACTTTCATTGTGTCCCATAAATTTGGGTATGTTGTATGGTCATTTTCATTGAATTTTAGGAAGTCTTTAATTTCTCTCTTTATTTCTTCCTTTATCATTGATAATTCATGTGAGAACTGTTTAATTTTCATGAGTTTGTGGGTTTCTGGAATTAGTATCGCTGTTGATTTCTAGTTTTAAACCATGGTGATATGATAAGATACATGGGGTTAATACAAATTTTTTTGTTTCTGTTGAGGTTTTTGTTTCCAAGTATGGGGTCAATTTTTGAGAAGGTTCCATGAGGTGCTGAAAAGAAGGCATATTCTTTTATGTTTGAATGGAATATTCTATAGATGTCTGTTAAGTCCATTTGAGTCATAATATTTGTTATTTCCCTTATTTCTCTGTTAAATTTTTGTCTGACTGACCTGTCCAGTGGTGAGAGTGGAGTGTTGAAATCTCCCACATCAACAAGTGTGTGGGGTTTAATGTATGATTTAAGCTTCAGAAGTGTTTTGGGTGTTTTTTATGTATGAGGGTGCCCTTGTATTTGGGGCATAGATGTTCAGTATTGAGATTTCCTCTTGATGGATTTTTCCTGTAACTAATATGAAATATCCTTCTTTGTCTCTTTTGATTGATTTTAGTTTGAGGTCTGTTTTGTTAGACATCAGGATTGCTATACCTGCTTGATTCTTACGTCCATTTGATTGGAATATTTTTTCCCAAACTTTTACTCTGAGACGATGTCTGTCTTTGATATTGGTGTGTGTTTCTTGAATGCAGATGAAGGATGGATTCTGTTTTCATATCCAATCTGTTAGCCTGTACCTTTTTATAGGTGATATGAGTGTATTTACATTAAGGGATAATAATGAACAGGGATTGCTATCTCCTGTTAATTTAGATTTCATTTTTGGTGATGTTAATTTGTGTGTTTTTCCCTTCTTTGGGATTTGCTGCTATGAGACCATCAATTGTCTGTGTTTTTGTTGATGTAGCCAATTTCCTTGGGCTGGAGGTTTTTTCCTAGTATTTTGTGTAGGGCTGCGTTTTTGGCTAGGCATTGATTAAATCTGGTTCTGTCATGATACATCTTGTTTTGACCTTCTATGGTGATTGAAATTTCCTGGGTATAGTAGTCTGGCTGGCATCCATGTTTCCTTAATGTCTGTATAATGCTTGACCATGACCTTCTGGCTTTCATCGTCTCCAATGAAAAGTCAGGTGTAATTTTGATAGCTCTACCTTTATATGTTACTTGGCCTTTTTCCTTTGCAGCTCTTAGTATTCTTTCTTTACTCTGTATGTTTAGTGTTTTGATTATTATGTGGTGAGGGTACTATTTTTTGATTCAGTCTATTTGGTGTTCTATAAGCTTCTTGTATCTTCATAGGCATATCTTTCTTTAGGTTGGGAAAGTTTTCTTCTGTGATTTTGTTAAATATATTTTCTGTGCTTTTGAGTTGAACTTCTCCTTCTATACCTATTATTCTTAGGTTTGGTCTTTTCATGATATCCCATATTTCTTGGATATTTTGAGTTAAGCTTTTGTTAGATTTAATGTTTTCTTTGAATGATGAGTCTATTTCCTATGTTGTATCTTGTAGCACTCTTCCATCTCTTGTATTCTGCTATACATGCTTGCATTTGTGGTTCCTGATCGTTTTCTCATGATTTCTTTTTCTATAATTCCCTCAGTTTGTGGTTTTTTTTTTATTGTCTCTGGTTCAGTTTTCAAGTCTTGAATAGTTTCTTTCATAGGTTTGATTGCTTTTTCTTGGTTTTATTTAAGGGATTTTTTGATGTCTTCCAATTTTTTGTTTGTTGTTTCCTCCATTTCTTTGAGGGAATTTCTCATTTCCTCTTTAAGAGTTTCAAACATTCTCCTGAAGTTGTTTTTTTAGGTCATTTTCTTCTGCTTCATCTATATTTTGTTGTTCAAGTCTTGATGTTATAGGATCTTATCATTTCTACTCATCTTTTCCTCTAATAGGTGTGGTTGGGGCTGTCTGAGATTCTGTTGAATAATCTTCTAGGTGCCAGTTAATCCAAGGCTCAGATGGTTGTTCCTCGTGGCACAGTCAGTGCCATAGTTCTAGTTACCCCACTGGTCTCTTTGTGTTCCTGGGGGCCACTCAATGCTCCTGAGTTTTGCTCCACTCCCTTGTAGTTTGCTGTGTCAGGCTTGCTCTAGCCACAGTTACTATCTTTGACCTGGTTCTGTAAATCCTGTCTGGATCGGCTCCTGCAGAGGTCCCTGACTTGGAGTTGATCCTGAAAACGTCTCTTACTCTGGTCTACTTCCTTGGAGCTCCCAAGCTCAGGTGCACCCAGAACTGCAGAGGATCTGGCTCAGGATTACTACCTCAGAGAGGTCCCAGACTCTATGCTTGGACTCACAGAGGTTTCTGATTCCTGCCTATTCCCTTTGATGTCCCAGTCAATGCCCGAACCCACAGAGGTCTTGGCCCAGGCCCACTCCGTCTGAAGTCCCAGACTCATACCTGGACCCTCAGAGATCTCTGGATCCTGCCTACTCCCTTAGAAATCCCAGATTCATGCCCAGACCTCCAGAGTACCTGGCTGAGGCCTAGTTTCTCAGGGGTCCCAGACTCACGCCCAAACCCACAGGGATCCCAGCCTAGGTGCACTCCTTTAAAGGTCCCAGACTCACGTGCAGACCCTCAGGGGTCTCTGGCTCTAGCTCACTCACTTAGCAGTAGCTCCCCTGTACCTTTTCTGGTGGAGTTCACTCTCTCAGGTCTGCTCTGGCCCAGGTTGCTGGCTTAATCCTGGTCCGCCAATGTCCATAGACTCGATCTGTTCCCACTCCTGTGGAGCTTGCTTTCTCGGGCACACTCTGGCCTAAGTAGATGGTTCAGTCCCACTTCTGTGGAATTTGTTGCCTCAGGCAAGCTCTAGGCCAAGGTGGAGTTCTTTGCCTCAGGACTACTTTGAACTGGTTCTGTAAATCCTGGTTTGGATCCTCTCCTGCAGAAGCCCCTGGCTTGGAGTTGTTCTTCAAGTCCTAGAGACCATCCTGTATACTGGAAACCAGCAATAAGCAAGTTAAGATGCTGTTCAAGAAAATTCAAAATGTTATACAGCAAAGAAGGCTGCAATGCTTTGTGGGTCACATCAGAGCACATTCAAATCTTCCCAGTCCAATAGCTGAAGATAATGATTTAGCTGATAAGCTTGTAAAAATAATCACTTTATCTCAGGTTGAACTTGGTCAGAGATCACATCCTCTGTATAATTAAAATAGTATGAGTTTAAGAAAACAATTTAGATTAACAAGAGAAGCTGTTCACCAAATTGATAAGCAATGTGATGTATGCCCACAATATTTCCCTGTACCTCATCTAGGAGTAAATCCCTGATGACTACTTCCTAATCATGTATGGCAAATGGATGTTACACTTATTACAGAGTTTGGCACATTAAGATATGTGCATATGACAATCAATACATATTCAGGATTCTTGACGACCACTGCACACACTGGGGAAGCCACTAAATGTGTAATAACTCACTGTATAAAATGCATCTCATTTATGAGAACCAAAAAAATCATAATGATGGATAATAGGTCTGGATATGTTGGTAAGTATTTTAGCAATTTTGTTAAGAATGAAGTATGGGACGTAAGACAGGTATTCCTTATCACCCTCAAGGACAGGGAATTGTGGAGCATGCCCATGGCTCCTTGAAAATACAACTTCAAAAAATAAAAACAGGAGAATTATATCCTCAAGTGCCACATAAGGCCTTGAGTCATACACAAGTCATACACATATTCTTGAATATGGATGTCCATGACCAATCTGCTGCAGACAGTTTTGGTATGATGGCACCAAGGTGACCTTTGCTAAAGCAAGGTGGAGAGACCCTTGCACTGGATTATAGAAAGGACCTGATCCTGTGTTAATATGGGGTCGAGGGCGTGTCTGTGTATTTTCACAGGACAAAGATCAAGTGGGATGTCTTCCAGAATGTCTGTTTAGATGCACACAGCAGAGAAATGCCAGCCCTGATGACATCATAGGAGAAGTAGAAAGATGTTCCTGAACCCATGATCCTGACTTCCTTACACTACCCTTCTGCAGGCCTAGAAAATGGATACCTGAACCAATATTCTGAATTATGACAATGTGCTGCAGTCTGAGAAGGTCATGGTGGTGACTGGTGGTTCCTAGCCTCTTGATGGACTTGCTAAGAAAACTTCCAAACCTAGTGAGTTCTGTATACCTTGGAGCCAGATCAGAAACACAGACTGAACATTTGACTGTATTTCTCTTTAGGAGGCAGAATTCATTTTGCCAGTATGGTATTCAATCTCCTATTGAAATGTAGGACCTGAGAGCAAGACCTCAATTTTCCCTTCAGGGAAAAAATGACCCTTACAAGGAGTTACTGAATTCTCTGTTCAAAAATGAGGAGAGCCTAAAAGTTTGTTGCTGGTGCTCAGAGACTGGAATGATTATTTAAAAGCTATTTAAAAGCAGCAATGCAGTTGGACTCTTGATGCCATCAAACAATTCCACACCAGTTCAGAATTAGGATAATAAAAAGGTTATTTATTTAAGGGGAAAACTTACAGATCATCATCCTAAACAGTAGTCCTCTGATCACAAACAGGAACAGAGTCTAGCAGCTGGAATGGGAGCCGGAAGCAAGAGAGTGGGTGCATAGTTCCTGCTGCCTTTTAAAGTATAAGAGACCATACCCCAGTGGGCTGGTATCTTAAAGGCTATT
Organism: Neodon shergylaensis; assembly: GCA_025134845.1. NCBI lineage: Eukaryota > Metazoa > Chordata > Mammalia > Rodentia > Cricetidae > Neodon > Neodon shergylaensis. The sequence goes on from JABTXL010008264.1 coordinate 186,068, forward strand.
GGCTGAAGGAGCAGAATGTGCTCCCACAGCAGACTCTCACCCATCAGAGAAATCTTTTTTGTCTTTTGATTAGAATGAATTTAAGAGAATTGTGATTTGACAAATTGTGTATTTATTGTTAATTTCCACTCTAGAATTATGGTATTGACCTGTTAATGTTTGTAACAGCTTTAGTTCAATTTAAGATGTTAAGAAAAGTTTGACATTTGCAATGAGTTCTTGGATTTAACATAATCAATTGGATTTGACATATTCAGTAACAAATTTAGGTTTTGATACAGCTAAAAATGTTAAGAAACACTCTAGACCAATTGAAAAGGGCCTTCCCAACCCTGATGATCTTCCACTCCTTTAATTAGGAGATGATATAGCCATAGGAGCATGTATATTCGCAAAGCATTATCTAATTGCAGATGAGCTCTCTTGACAGAAACATGGCTCAGAGACACAGAGCTGAGAAGTACTTTCTCCCTTAACTCTTTGCTTACAGAGATTGTCAGTCAAATCCTTTTTCTCCTCCAGACACCTAAGATATGAACATACATAACTGGAATGAATTTTCTGAAGACAGATAAGTCTGAGAAATGCAAAAGTGTTCACCTAAGACAGATATGAACATATGTCCTGTTGCAGAAGCACAGGTGGTGTAGGAGTTCCTTCTGTTTGTGTGTTGTTTTCAATGGACAATGAATAAAGAAATGCCATGGCCTAGTTGATAGAGCAGAACTTAGGTAGGCAGAGAAGACAGAACTGAATTCTGGGAGAAAGAAAGCAGAAAGAGAGAACCTCTATGGAGCCGCAGAATCAGACATGCTGAATCTTTACCAGTAAGCCACGACCTTGTGGTGATATACAGATCAATAGAAATGGGTTAAATCAAGATGTGAGAGTTAGCCAATAAGAGGCAAGAGATAATGGGCCAGGCAGTGATTTAATTAATAAAATTTCTGTGTGGTTATTTCAGGTGTAAGCTAGCCTGGCGGCCAGGACAAACAAAGGGCCACCCTCCTCTTGCAAAAAATTGGGGCCAATGTGATGGACTAAATCCACTTAAAAACCTGAGAGAACTTAATTCTAGACACACAGAAAAAACAGAGTTTAACATAGCTTTTTGCTGTTTGCTGGTGGTGTGCCACAGAGAGATTTTCCTGACTCAGCAATAGTAGCAGGAAAAAAAGCTGTGCCATTTTAAAACAAGGTTTCCTGGGCCCTGCCGAGGGTACAAACTTCAGCTATAGAGCATTTGTGGGTCCTGGTGTTCGTGTGCCCACTCAGGGTAGGGAGGAAAGTAGCTGAGACCATGCCCCTACCTCGGCTCTTCCTGCCTGGGTAGGTGGCAGGATCAGGTCTACTAGGCTTGGACAGGCAGGAGAGCATGGCGAATTCCTACCGCCATACAGAGAGATGTTTCCAGGCTGCACAGTGCTCTGCATGGCAGATTTGGCTGTAACTCAGATGAAAAGGGTTTATGTGCTGCATGCTCATTCTTGGGGTTGGACTGCTGGTGCAGCTCTTGCCAACACTGGTGGTGCTTCCACCATTTTAAAATTGGAAAGAGACAGAGCCAACATCCAGAGCAGCTGCAACCAAGCAGCTTAGCATTTTAAAAGCTCTTTTAGAGAGTAAAAAAATTACAGATTCACAATAGGACAGATTCAGACATAAATGACCTCTAAATGGGTCACAGTATTGGATAAATGTATGTAGACTTGGGAAAGAAAAGATAAAGAGTATAGAGAGTCATAAAATAAAGTTAATGCTTTAAAAAGGATAAAGTCTTTAAAAAACAGAATATAGATAGTTATAGATTAAAAGAAGTAAAAAAAACAAGCCACATAAAAATGGAAAATTCACAGAGAGTCTGGATTTTGTATATTATTGTGTTATTTTTGAATTTTTTTTATTGTGAAGGAGCTAAGTACAAAAAGATATTTCATTATATGGGCTGCTAAGTTAAACCAGCATGTATACTATAAGGGTTGACTTCAGAATGTGGGTCTAAGGATATGGTGCTTTGGAAAAGCTCTTCTTTTGTTTTCACAGAAGATGAGAACCTGTGGATTGCCTCCAGGCAAATATGGTTTCATGGACCAAGGCCTCCTGAAAGGTCACTGTGAATACCCTCAAAAAGTTACTTCACCCAACTGGTGACTGAGATGAACCTAGCACATAGGATACACCATGAAAAACCTGATTAACAGTTCCTCAATACAGCAGAAAAATGTTTGGAGAGAAAAAACGATGCCCATATTCCCAAATATTGTTTATAACTGTTTGTTTACATTTAAAGGGGGGATATAATATAGATATGAATAATTTGCATTGGTATGGATTTTGCTTTATTGATACAAAATTAAGTTTAATTTTATTATATGTATATGTATTTCTGATCTTGATTAAGGTATTGTGATTGTGTAGCTCATCTAAAAATGCAATGTATACTTAAAAATATAGGTTAATAGATAATCTCTATAACAGTCAAGTTTGAGGTAATGTTAGTTAAATTTTCTAGATGTGCATTTCAGATGGATAGGCATTCTTAATATCTTTCAAAGACTACAGAATATGGCATTTAAAATGTTGTAATAACTTAGGAATTTTCATGACAATGAGACACGTCTGCTCCTGGCAGCACCAGCTACTTCAAGAGGAAAATGGGCATCAAAGAGGCTCCTAATGGAGTTTGCTAGCCATTTGGGCAAGAAAATTGCTCTTGCCTGGACTGCTTCACTGGACATGCAGGACCCACAGAGACATGACTGATGAATTTGCTGAAAGGTGAGATGGTCCTTTGGGGTTCCTGCTTCATGAAAGAATTTGTGAGACATTCTTCAGAACATAGAAGAAAGTGACTGAACTGTCCAGACCCAAAAAGAGGAACATGGGATGTACTCACTCATATTTGATTTCTAGCCATAAACAAAGGACATTGAGCCTATAATTAGTGATCCTAGAGAAGCTAAATAAGGAGAACCCAAAGAAAAACATATAGGCATCCTCCTGAATATTAACCTTCATCAGGTGATGAAAGGAGACAGAGACAGAGACCCACACCGGAGCACCAACAGAAATCTCAGGTCCAAATCAGGAGCAGAAGGAGAGAGAGCACGAGCAAGGAACTCAGGACTGCGAGGGGTGCACCCATATACTGAGACAATGGGGATGTTCTTTCGGGAACTCACCAAGGCCAGCTGGCCTGGATCTGAAAAAGCCTGGGATAAAACCAGACTCGCTGAACATAGTGGACAATGAGGACTACTGAGAACTCAAGAGCATTGGCAATGGGTTTTTGATCCTACTGCACGAACTGGCTTTGTGGGAGCCTAGGCAGTTTGGATGCTCACCTTACTAGACCTGGATGGAGGTGGGTGGTCCTTGGACTTCCCACAGGGCAGGGAAACTTGATTGCTCTTTGGGCTAAGGAGGGAGGGGGACTTGATTGGGGGAGGGAAATGGGAGGCGGTGGCGGGGAAGAGTCAGAAATCTTTAATAAATAAATAAAAAATTAAAAAAAATTTTCTTGCTTCATGGAAAAGTCTGCTGGATACTATGGGCCTGTAGGCTGAATATGGGTATCCCAACAGTACAGAAGAACTTTGGGTGACTGTCCAGGCAGTGAGATGTCTCTGTCAATTCTAGAGTTTTGGAAGTTGTTTATAATGCACTTCCAGTTTACATAGGTAATATTATATCCTTCTGAAGTCTTTGATGGAGTTGAAGAATAGATAGATAGTTATAGTTTTCCTTCGTTATGATAAAAGATAAAATAGATATAAATATTGTAACTATAATTCTTGCTTAATAACTGCTTTTTATATGTAATTTTACTATGTTAAAGTTAAAGCCTTCCTTTTGTTTAAACAGAAAAGGGGAAATGGTGTAGGAGTTCCGTTTGTGTGCTGCTTTCATTGGATAATGAATAAAGAAACTGCCATGGCCTAGTTGATAGGGCAGAACTTAGGTAGGCAGAGAAGACAGAACTGAATTCTGGGAGAAAGAAAGCAGAGTGAGAACCACCATAAAGCAGCAGAATCAAACATGCTGAATCTTTACAAGTAAGCGACGACCTCGAGGTGATAGACAGATCAATAGAAATGGGTTAAATCAAGATGTGAGAGTTAGCCAATAAGAGGCTAGAGATAATGGGCCATGGAGTGATTTAATTAATAAAATTTCTGAGTGGTTATTTCTGGTATAAGCTAGCCAAGTGGCTAGGACAAACAAAGGGCCACCCTCCTCATGCAACACACAGGTTTTATTAAAATTAATAAAAAGGGAGGAATTTTGGAGGCCCAAAAATATAACCCTATTTACACCTTGTCTGATGGTCACAGAGTTTGGAGGTTACTCAAAATGGTTGATAACAAGTATAGCTACACTTCCTGATTCAGGATGTGGTTACTTGGGGGTTTTTTGACATTAAGATGGCTCATATAAGTCGATCTATTCCATCCTGACATATGGTCAGAGGTCAGATTATGTAAGCATACTTCTGCTTTTTCTTTTGCAATATGAGATTACCTGGGAAGTGAATACTTGGAGAGATACTTGGTCTAGAGAGACTTTACTGTCTAAACAACAAAACGTTAATGATGTGATGTCTCAGAGGGTTAAAGCAACTAACTATTTGAGTTGTCTTTTGTATCATGTTAAAGCAGTCTTTTGTTGACTTCTTCCCCCCCTTTTTTGGATAAAAGCTATTTCATAAGACTTTATTACAAGAAATGTGATATACAGCATATAAAAATAGACATAACAGAACATTACGCTTCCAGGTAATTATAGTAATATTACAACTCTAAAACATCTTTTTAATTTTTATTTGTATTATTAAATATTTTATTATTTTAATGATTTTTATTGAGCTCTATATTTTTCTCTGCTCACCTCCCTGCCTTGCCCCTCCCCTTCAACCCTCTCCCAAGGTCCCATGCTCCCAATTTGCACAGGAGATCTTGTCTTTTTCTACTTCCCATGTAGATTAGATCCATGTATGTCCCTCTTAGGGTCCTCATTGTTGTCTAGGTTCTCTGGGATTGTGATTTGTAAGCTGGTTTTCTTTGCTTTATGTTTAAAAGCCATTTATGAGTGAGAACATATGATAACTGTCTTTCTGAGTTTGGGATACCTCACTCAAAATGATGCTTTCTAGCTCCATCCATTTGCCTGCAAAATTCAAGATGTTAATATTTTTTCTGATGTGTAGTACTCCATTGTGTAAATGTACCACGTTTTCCTTATCTATTTTTTGGTCAAGAGGCATTTAAGTTGTTTCCAAGTTCTGGCTATGACAAACAATGCTACTATGAACATAGTAGAGTACATGTCTTGTGGCATGGTTGAGCATCCTTTGGATATGTACCCAAAAGTCATATTACTGGGTCCTGAGGAAGGTTGTTTCCTAGTTTTCTGAAAAATCTCCACACTGACATCCAAAAGGGCTGTACCAGCTTGCACCCCCACCAACAATGCAGGAGTGTTCCCTTTCCCCTCACAACCTCTCCAGCATAAGTTGTCATCAGTGTTTTTGATTTTGGCCATTCTTACAGGTGTAAGATGTAGTCTCAGAGTTGTTTTGATTTGTATTTCTCTGATGACTAGGCATGTTGAGTATTTCCTTAAGTGTCTTTCAACCATTTTAGATGCCTCTGTTTAGGTCTGTACTCATTTTTTGTTGGTTTATTTCTTCTGCTGAAACAATTTCTTAAATTCTTTGTATATTTTGGAGATCAGACTTCTGTCTGATGTGGGGTTGGTGAAGATCTTTTCCCATTCTGTAGGCTGTTGTTTTGTTTTGTTGACCATGCTCTTTGCTTTACAGAAGCTTTTCAGTTTTAGGAGGTCTTATTTATTAATTGTTTCTCTCAGTGTCTTACACTACTAGGGCTATATTTAGTAAGTGGTCTCCTGTGCCAATGCATTCAAGTGTATTTCTCACTTACTGTTCTTTGACTGGCTTTATGTTGAGGTCTTGGATCCATTTGGACTTGATGTTTATGCATGGTGATAGACATGGATCTATTTTCATTTTTCTACATGTTGATATCCAGTTATGCCAGCACCATTTGTTAAATATGCTTTCTTTTTCCATTTGATATTTATTGCATTTATTATGTTTAGGTATGTTCCTTGCATCCCTGCTCTCTCCTAGACCTTTATCATGAAGGGATGTTGTATTTTGTCAAAAGCTTTTTCAGGATCTAATGAGATAATCATGTGTTTTTATTTTTCATCTTGTTTATATGGTAGATTACGTTGACAGATTTTACACGGATGTTGAATGCATCTCTGGAATGAAGCCAACTTGATCATGATGGATGATGATTCTGATGTGTTCTTGGATTTGATTTGTCAGTATTTTATTTAGTATTTTTGCATCAATGTTTATGAGTGAGATTGGTCTGTAATTCTCTTTTTTAGTAATATCTTTATTTTTAATTTTTTATTAAGAAAAAGAAAAAAAAGTTTCCGCCCCCTCCCAGCCTCCCATTTCCCTCCCCCTCCTCCCACCCTTCTCCCCCTCTACCCACTCCTCTCCCCCTCCCTCTCCAGTCCAAAGAGCAGTCAGGGTTCCCTGCCCTGTGGAAAGTCCAAGGTCCTCCCCACTCCATCCATGTCTGGGAAGGTGAACATCCAAACTGGCTAGGCTCC
>JABTXL010008264.1:197718-217252 GCA_025134845.1 Neodon shergylaensis
GCTGGGATCTTGATGGGGATTGCATTGAATCTATAAATTGCCTTTGGTAGAATTGCCATTTTTACTATGTTGATCCTCCCAATCCAAGAGCAAGGGACGTCCTTCCATTTTCTGGTATTCTCTTCAATTTCTTTCTTCAATGCCTTAAAGTTCTTGTCAAATAGGTCTTTCACTTCCTTGGTTAGAGTTACCCCAAGATAGTTTATGCTGTTTGTGGCTATCGTGAAAGGTGAAGTTTCTCTGATTTCCCTCTCTGCTTCCATATCCTTCGTATATAAGAGGGCAACTGATTTTTTGGAGTTGATCTTGTATCCTGCCACATTACTAAAGGTGTTTATCAGCTGTAGGAGTTCCTTGGTGGAGTTTTGGGGGTCGCTTATGTACACTATCATATCATCTGCAAATAACGAGAGTTTAACTTCTTCTTTTCCAATTCGAATCCCCTTGATCCCCTTATGTTGTCTTATTGCTATTGCTAGAACTTCAAGCACTATATTGAAGAGATATGGCGACAGTGGGCAGCCTTGTCGTGTTCCTGAGTTTAGTGGGATGGCTTTGAGTTTCTCTCCGTTTAATTTGATGTTAGCTGTCGGCTTGCTGTATATAGCTTTTATTATATTTAGGTATGACCCTTGTATCCCTAATCTCTCCAAGACTTTTATCATAAAGGGATGTTGAATTTTGTCAAATGCTTTTTCAGCATCTAATGAAATCATCATATGGTTTTTTTTCTTTCAGTTTATTTATATGATGAATTACATTGATAGATTTTCGTATGTTGAACCAGCCCTGCATCTCTGGGATAAAGCCTACTTGATCATAGTGGATAATTTTTTTAATGTGTTCTTGGATTCGGTTTGCCAGTATTTTGTTGAGGATTTTTGCGTCAATGTTCATGAGTGAGATTGGCCTGTAATTCTCTTTCCTGGTAGAGTCTTTGTGTGGTTTTGGTATCAGAGTAACTGTAGCTTCATAAAAGGAATTTGGTAATGACTCTTCTGCTTCTATATTGTGAAATACATTAAGGAGTATAGGTATTAGGTCTTCTTGGAAGTTCTGGTAGAATTCCGCATTGAAGCCATCTGGTCCTGGGCTCTTTTTGGTAGGGAGGTTTCTGATAACAGCTTCTAATTCTTCGCGACTAACAGGTCTATTTAGATTGTTCACCTGGTCCTGGTTTAACTTTGGTAAATGGTATTTATCTAAAAAAGTGTCCATTTCTTTTACATTTTCCAGTTTTGTGGCATACAGGCTTTTGTAGTAGGATCTAATGATTCTCTGAATTTCCTCTGTGTCTGTGGTTATGTCCCCCTTTTCATTTCTGATCTTATTAATTAGTATATTCTCTCTCTGCCGTTTAATTAGTTTGAATAGGGGTTTATCAATCTTGTTGATTTTCTCCAGGAACCAGCATTTTGTTTCATTGATTCTTTGGATTGTTTTCTGCGTTTCTATTTTGTTGATTTCAGCCCTTAGTTTGATTATTTCCAGTCTTCTACTCCTCCTAGGTGAGTCTGCTTCTTTTTTTTCTAGAGCTTTCAGGTGGGCTGTTAAGTCTCCAATGTGTGCTTTCTCTGTTTTCCTTAAGTGGGCACTTAGTGCTATGAACTTTCCTCTCAGGACTGCTTTCATAGTGTCCCATAAGTTTGAGTATGTTGTTTCTTTATTTTCATTGAATTCAAGGAAGACTTTAATTTCTCTCTTTATTTCTTCCTTGATCCAGGTGTGGTTCAATAGTTGACTGTTCAGTTTCCATGAGTTTGTAGGCTTTCTGAGGGTAGCATTGTTGTTGAACTCTAACTTTAATCCATGGTGATCTGATAAGACACATGTGGTTACCAATATTTTTTTTGTATCTGTGGAAGTTTGCTTTGTTACCAAGTATGTGGTCAATTTTCGAGAAGGTTCCATGAGCTGCAGAGAAGAAGGTATATTCTTTCCTATTTGGATGGAATATTCTATAGATGTCTGTTAAGTCCAATTGATTCATTACCTCCTTTAATTCTCTAATTTCTCTGTTAGGTTTCTGTCTGATTGACCTGTCCATTGGTGAGAGAGGAGTGTTGAAGTCTCCTACTATTAGTGTGTGCGGTTTGATGGCTGTTTTGAGTTTTAGTAATGTTTCTTTTACGTACGTGGGTGCTTTTAAATTAGGGGCATAGATATTTAGGATTGAGACTTCATCCTGTTGAATTGTTCCAGTTATGAGTATAAAATGTCCCTCTCCATCTTTTCTGATTGATTTAAGTTTGAAGTCAACTTTGTTAGAGATTAGTATGGCCACACCTGCTTGTTTCTTAGGTCCATTTGCTTGATAAGCCTTTTCCCAGCCCTTTACTCTGAGTAGGTGCCTGTCTTTGTGTTTGATATGTGTTTCTTGTAGACAGCAGAATGTTGGATCCTGTTTTCGTATCCACTCTCTTAGTCTGTGCCTTTTTATGGGTGAGTTGAGTCCATTGACATTAATTGATATTAATGACCAGTGGTTGTTAACTCCGGTCACTTTTTTAGTAGTAGAGTTTGTGTGTTTCCCTTCTTTGAATTACGCTGGTGACGGGTCTCTAGATGTCTGAGTTATTGTGGTCATTGTTGGACTCCTTGGTTAGTGATTTTCCTTCTATTACTTTCTGTAGAGCTGGATTTGTGGCTACGTATTGTTTAAATTTGTTTTTATCCTGGAAAATTTTGTTTTCTCCATTTATAGTGAACGAAAGCTTGGCTGGGTATAGTAGTCTGGGCTTGCATCTGTGGTCTCTTAGTTTTTGTAGTACATCTATCCAGGACCTTCTGGCTTTCATGGTTTCCATAGAGAAGTCCGGTGTAAGTCTGATAGGTTTGCCTTTCTAAGTAAGTTGGCCTTTTTCCTTTGCGGCTCTTAATATTCTTTCTTTATTCTGAATGCTTTGTGTTTTGATTATTATATGGCGAGGAGATGTTTTTTTTTTGATCCAGCCTATTTGGTGTTCTGTATGCTTCTTGGACCCTCATAGGTACCTCCTTCTTTAGGTTGGGAAAGTTTTCTTCTATAATTTTATTAAATATATTTTCTGGACCATTGAGTTGCACTTCTTCTCCTTCTTCTACTCCAATTATTCTTAGGTTTGGTCTTTTTATTGTGTCCCATATTTCCTGAATGTTTTGCGATGAGAACTTGTTGGACTTGCTGTTTTCTTTGATCAGTGTGTTTATTTTCTCTATGTTATCTTCAGCATCTGAGATTCTTTCTTCTATCTCTTGTATTCTGCTGGTTATGCTTGTTTCTGTAGACTCTATTCGTTTACCTATATTTTCCATGTCCAGCCGGCCCTCTGATTGTGTTTTCTTCTTTGCCTCCATTTCAGTTTTCAAGTCTTGAACTGTTTCCATTATCTGTTTGATTGTTTTTCCTTGGTTTCCTAGGGTATCATTCACTGATTTATTCAATTCTTCAAACTTTCTGTTATACTTCTCATCCATTTCTACCAGGGCATTTTTTACATGCTGTTTAAGGGCGTCAATCACTTTCATAAAGTCAAATTTTTCTGCTTCTTCTTGGTTAAGGTGTTCCTGTGTTCCTGTTGTGAGGTCGCTGGGTTCTGGTGGTTTCATGTTGTTCTTCAGATTGCTGGGTGAATTCTTGCATTGGCGCCTGCCCATCTCTTCCTCCGAATGCTCCTCTACGGATCTTCTTTTACAGGATCAGGTCTCCTTGGCCACTGTTGTACCTTCCCAGTGATGTCGCTCCCCAGTGATGGCTCTCCTAGTGCCCCAGTGATGACTCTCGTGGTGCCCGGATTGGTTCTCCGTGCTGCTTGGGTAGCTCGTAAACAAAGGGCCTGACTTGCTTGCTGCAGGCAGGCCGTCCAGATGGAACTTCTCAGCACCTAAACCTGGCCTCCTGGTGGCCCAAGCCTTAGTGTAGGAGCTTAAAATTGTTCTTGAGCATTGGTCCTAGCTTACAGCAGGGCAGGGTTGGGGGGAGGGTGCTGGGGGGCTGAGTCGTGAGTAAGAAAGAAGGCCCTGCAGAAGGAGCAGGGGGAGGGGAGGTTGTGCTCACCCCTGGGACAGACCGCCCCTGGATCACACACACTCACCCGTCCAGAAGGAATTTCACAGGGCCGCAGCTCAGGGGACAAACGGAAGAAAATGGCAGGCAGGGCGGGGTCCAGGAGAGCACACGGGAGCCAGGAGCACCCAAGCTGGAGGTGCTTGGCTCGCTTACAACAGGGCAGGGTTGGGGGGAGGGTGCTGGGGGGCTGAGTCGTGAGTAAGAAAGAAGGCCCTGCAGAAGGAGCAGGGGGAAGGGGGGTTGTGCTCTCCCCTGGGACAGAGCGCCCCTGGATCACACACACTCACCCGTCCAGAAGGCACTTTAGTAATATCTTATGTGGTTTGAGTATCAGGGTAATTGTAGCCTCATAAAAGAGTTTGGCAGTGTTCCTTCTGTTCCTATTGTGTGGAACTATTTGAGGAGTATTAGTATTGGTTCTTCTTTGAAAATTTTGTTGAATTCTGACCTGATACCATCTGGTCCTGGGCTTTTTTGCAGGGGGGGGGGCGGGGAGCAGGAGACTTTTGATGACTGTTTCTATTTCTTCAGCAGTTATAGGTCTGCTTAATTTGCTCATCTGGTCTTGATTTAATTTTGGTAAGTGATATTTATCCAGAAAGTTGTTCATTTCCTTTAATTTTTCCAATTTTATGGAGTACAAGTTTTCAAAATATGACCTGATGATTCTCTGGTCTGCTGTTATGTCCCCCTTTTCATTTCTGATTTTGTTAATTTGGATAGTCTCTCTCTGCCTTTTAGTTAGTTTAGATAAAGATTTGTCTGTTTTGTTGATTTTTCTCAAAGAACCAACTCTTTATCTCATTGATTCTTTGTATTTTTTTGTTTCTATTTTGTTGGTTTAAGCTCTAAATTTCTTTATTTCCTGCAGTCTAGTTCTCTTGGGAGAGTTTGCTTCTTTTTGTTCTAAAGTTTTCAAATGTTCTATTAATTCACTAGTGTGGGATTTTTCCAGCTTCTTTATGTAGGCATTTATGCTATGAACTCTCCCCTTAACATTACTTTCATTGTGTCCCACAAATTTGGGTATGTTGTGTGGTCATTTTTACTGAATTTTAGGAAGTCTTTAATTTCTCCCTTTATTTCTTTCTTGACCCCATTTATGATTCAGGTGAGTGTTGTTTAATTTCCATGTGTTTGTGGGCTTTCTGGAATTAGTATTGCTGTTGAATTCTAGTTTTAAGCCATGGATACATGGGGTTAATCCAACTTTTTTTTTATCTGTTGAGGTTTGTTTTGTTACTGAGTATGTGATCAATTTTTGAGAAGGTTCCATGAGGTGCTGAGAAGAAAGTATATTCTTCTATGTTTTGATAGAATATTATATATATGTCTGTTAAGTCTATTTGAGTCATAACATCTGTTAGTTGCCTTATTTCTTTGTTCATTTTTTGTCTGACTGACCTGTCCAATGGTGAGAGTGGAGTGTTGAAGTCGCCCACATCAACAAGTGTGTGGGGTTTAATGTGTGATTTAAGCTTTGGAAGTGTTTCTTTTTTGTATAAAGGTGCCCTTGTATTTGGGTCATAGATGTTCTGTATTGAGATTTCCTCTTGATGGATTTTTCCTGTGACTAATATGAAATGTCCTTCTTTATCTCTTTTGATTTGAGTTTGAAGTCTATTTTTTAAATATTAAGATAGCGACACCAGCTTGTTTCTTAGGTCCATTTGATTAGATTGTTTTTCCAACCCTTTACTCTGAGGCGATGTCTGTCTTGCAGATTGAGGTGTGATTCTTGTCTGCAGCAGAAGGTTGGATTCTGTTTTTGAATCTAATCTGTTAGCCGGTATCTTTTGATAGGTGATACGAGTTAGTGCATTTACATTAAGGGATATTGATGACCAATGATTGCTGTCTCCTGTTAATTTAGTTTTCTTTGTTGGTTATGTTAATTTGTACATTTTTTTCTTCTTTGGAATTTGCTGCTGTGAGATCATCAATTGTCTGTGTTTTTGTTGATGTAGCCAACTTCCTTGGGTTGGAGTTTTCCTTCTAGCACTTTGTGTAGGGCTGGGTTTGTGGCTAAGTATTCTTTAAATCTGGTTCTGTCATGGAATATCTTGTTTTGTCCTTCTATGGTGATTGAAAGTTTTGCTGGGTATAGTAGTCTGGGCTGGCATTCATGGTCTCTTATAGTCTGTATAACGCTTGACCATGACCTCCTGGTTTTCATTGTCTCCAATGAGAAATCAGTTTTAATTCTGAGAAATCTGCCTTTATATGTTACTTGGTCTTTTTACTTTTCAGCCCTCAATGTTCTTTCTTTGTTCTGTATGTTTAGTGTTTGATTATTATGTGGCAAAGGCGATTTTTTTTATCCAGTCTATTTGGTGTTCTGTATGCTTCTTATATCTTTATAGACATATCTTTCTTTAGGTTGGGAAAGTTTTTTTATGATTTTGTTAAATATATTTTCTGTGCTTTTGAGTTGAACTGTTTCTCCTTCCTCTATATCTATTATTCTTAGGTTTGGTCTTTTCTTGGTGTCCCATATTTCCTGGATATTTTGGGTTAAACTTTTGTTAGATTTAATGTTTTTTTTGACTGGTGAGTCTATTTCCTCTATTATATCTTAAGTACTTGAGATTCTCTCTTCCATTTCTTTTATTCTGCTGTTCGTGTTTGTATATGTGGTTCCTGATCATTTTCTCATGATTTCTATTTCTATAATTCCCTCAGCTTGTGTTTTCTTTATGTCTCTATGTCTCTATTTCAGGTTTCAAGTCTTCAATAGTTTCTTTTATATGTTTGATTGCTTTTTCTTGATTTTCTTTAAGGTATTTGTCTTCCCTTTTAATATTGGGGTGTAAAACCTTATGAAAAACATGGGCAATGTCAATTTTCCTAGAATGCCCTCCCAGTACTATTCTATGCTTTATTATTTTTCATTTTTATTTTTACTTTATTTTATTTTAATATTATTTTAATTTTTCACATCTTCATATTCTTTACTTATATTTTTAAATCCCTACACCCCTACCCTGGCAATAGGTGTTTTTGCTGAGGCTGGTTCCTGACACCAAAATGAGAAAGGGTAGTGGAAAGGGGGAAATGGCACATGAAGGACAAATAAATTTCTTTTAGATTCATACCCAACAATGTCTTTAATCATTAGATACAAATTAAAATATTAGGTTGTAGGTAAAAGCAATTTCCCTGCATAAATTTTTCAGGTATTCTGTACTGAGTGGGGCATTCAAAGAAGGTGAGTCACTCCAGAATGAGATTTTGGGAAGTTCAGGCTCTGATGGGCCAAACTTTGAACCACCATTTGAAAGCTTATTTATTGATTGTTATACAAAGGTTGCTTTTTGGGTAAAACAATTTCCTCACGTCAAAGCCCTCTTGATCAATTCTGTATGTTCACTGAAGGAAACCATCAGATTCCTGCAACTTTAGTCCAAATGGTGTACTGTTTGCAGTATCCAATAATCCAAGATGCTCCAGGTGTGCCAGGACAGTCTTGAGACCAATGTCATGCAATAGATGGAAAACCCCTTTAGAAAAACAACCCTATAAATCAAGAAAAGAATCACTGTTCTCTACTATGATTTTTTTCAAAGTCTAAGTACCTCCAACTATTCCGTTCTATTGTTACTAGATACAGTGAGAAACAACTGTTACATTCTAAGGTTTAGACATAATGGCATTCTAATATTTAGGCACAATGACTCTACTATATTTCTACTACACATATTGCCAGTAAGTTAAACAGTAAACAAGGAATGAAGAAAACTATTCCATCTGCTGGGAGATATCTATAGGACTCTGCAGAGGACACTGCTTCCTGCTGGCTATGGTGTATTCTGGAGCTGTCCCCTTTCTTGTGAGCCTTCTCCTAGGGAGTCATGAACAGATGTCTATTGGCACCACATGAACAACATTTTTTAACCTTGTAACTTGGTGAAAAAATGACTTTATTGGAGGTTGCTCATAGGAACGCAAGTAACCCAAAGGCAGCAGTAACACCCCAATTCCACCTTAGCATAGGCAATGGCTCATCAAAGCTGCCTCCTTGGAACTCCATGCACAACTCGTAGGCAACTACACCAGAGAGTACCTCCCTCCTCATCAGAGTTGCCTACTGCTTCCATCCTTCAGAGAGGGCTTTGCAAATTTTGTAAGTTTTTGTAGGGTTTTTTTGAGCCTTGTATCTTTCCATACCTTCCTGAGCTTTCTACCTCTTTCCAGAAGAGAATGTTTCAAGTCACAGAAAATAGCTACACAGCCTGTCTATTAAAGGCTTTTCCTGGTGTCCTACTGGGAGGTGATGGGACCTTAAGAGGTGGGCTCAGTGGGAGGGCTTCATGTTTGATCACATACTCAGTAACAAAGCAAGCATCCACAGATAGAAAAAAAATGGAGTAA
Organism: Neodon shergylaensis; assembly: GCA_025134845.1. Lineage (NCBI taxonomy): Eukaryota > Metazoa > Chordata > Mammalia > Rodentia > Cricetidae > Neodon > Neodon shergylaensis. The sequence goes on from JABTXL010008264.1 coordinate 206,138, forward strand.
CCACCTGTGTCTTATTGGATCACCATGGAGTAAAGTTAGAATTTAACAGTTCTATCAGCAGAAAGCCTACAAATTCATGGAAACTGAACAGTCAAGGAAGAAATAAAGAAAGAAATTAAAGTCTTCCTTGAATTCAATGAAAATGAAGACACAACATACCCAAACCTATGGGGCACTATGAAAACAGTGCTAAGAGGAAAGTTCATAGCACTAAGTGCCCACATAAAGAAAACAGAGAAATCTCACATTAGAGGCTTAACAGCACATCTGAAAGCTCTAGAAAAAAAAAAGAAGCAGACTCCGCCAGGAGGAGTAGAAGACTGTAAATAATCGAACTGAGGGCTGAAACCAACAAAATAGAAACACAAAAAATAATCCAAAGAATCAATGAAACAAAGAGCTGGTTCTTTGAGAAAATCAACAAGATTGACAAACCCCTATCCAAACTAATGTAAAGTCAAAGGAGAACACTCAAATTAACAAGATCAGAAATGAAAAAGGAGACATAACAACAGACACTGAGGAAATTCATACTATAAAAACTTGTACTCCACAAAATGTAGAAGAAGCTGCAGGCTGCGTTCCTGCCACCTGGCTCCCAGCCGCCTGGCTAGCTTATGCCCTGAAATAATAACACACAAACTGTATTCATATAAACACTGCCTGGTCCATTATATCTAGCCTCTTCTGGCTAACTCTTTTATCTTGCTTTAACCCATATCTAATAATCTGTGTAGCACCACGAGGTGGTGTCTTACCAGGAAGATTCTAGTGTACATCCATCTTGGGCTGGAGCTTCATCGCGTCTGCCCAGAGAGGAGAGGCATGGTGATTGCCTCACTTCCTCTTCCTCCCAGCATTCTGTTCTGTCTACTCCACCCACCTAAAGGCTGACCTATCAAATGGGTTAAGGCAGTTTCTTTATTAATCAATGACCTTCCTCCATCAACAAAATTTGAAAATGTAAAAGAAATGGACAATTTTCTGGATAGGTACTACATACCAAAATTAAATCAAGACCAGATAAACAATTTAAATAGACCTATAACCTGCAAGTAAATATATAAGCACTCATCAAAAGTCACCCAACAAAAAAGTCCATGGCCAAATGGTTTCATTATTCTATTTGTACTGTTGCTTGGATGTATTTTGATAGCTGGAGGAACTGAAGTAGAGCAAAAGCAAAGGCAGAGTTATGTAAAGTTTGTAAATAGTATATTCCCACCCCTGCACTGGCAGCAAACCCACCAGTGCCTTTGGGCTGCTCCAGGACTCAGAGAAGTCAAAGTCAGCCTTGTCTTTGCTGCCGCAAGCAGTGGTGCTGTGGTCACAAAGCCACAGCCTCTGCTGCTGCTGCTGCAGGAGTGGGAAGAGTGAAGGGAATGTGCCTTTTGGCCCAGCAATGGCCTTGATAACTGCTGAGATTGTGGCAGTCCACACACATGCACTGTGACCAGCTGAGTCTGACCCATGCTATGCTGTGGAACCAAGAAAGGTAGGAGACAGGAAAGTTTAAAGGGCTATACCTCCCACAGTCAATGCCCAGAGCAGGTCAATAGAAATGCTGAGAGTTTATTTGGCCCAAGAGCCATGGAACCAATAATGGTTAAATCTATGGCTTTTAACAGAGGAAAAGATTCAGGAAGTCTCCTAATTTTGTAATTACAAGATTCAAAATAAAAAAGCAAGGAGAGTAAAAATCGGCATGGCACCGGAGAAACTGAGCTAAATTTTCCAGTTTGTCTGTGTTGGGGCCACTAAACATAGCTTGTATCCTGAAAAGGCAGAGCAAGCAAAGAGGGACTGGCCTCCTGGTACAAAGTACCCAGGTGGGACAGTCAAGTAGCAGAGGGAATATGGCTTGCACCCGGCCAAATGTCCCAATTTCAGCTTTGAACCTAGCCTGACCTCACAGCCAAGTTGCAAAAAAGTAACCTCAGGGAGATGTAGCTCCAGGCCCAGACAGATGTCTCTAAAAATGTAAATAAGCAAGTTAGGCCTGTCAGCTAGGCAGACTTGTGGCTTAAATTAAAACAATAGCTTACAAAATTTTAATAAGACATGCAAGACTAAGACCTTTTTAAAATACCCTACAGGAGACCTTGAGTCACTAAGTGAAATCCTTAAAGGGAACAATGATCCAGATTCCACTAGACATGTTACAGAAGCTTCCAGAAGGTACTCATGCAAGTAGAGTATGCTATGCAAAAACAGCAAGGACATTATATTAATTATGATCAGTCTCGGCAAGCATATATATTACCTACAAAACTTAATCCTAAAGCAATATTATGGCAAAATGGTCCACTCTCATGACAACATCTTCCCATTTTGCCAGTTAAGGTGTTAAAACCTTATTGTGAAGCAGCAGCTTGCTTAGCACAGAAGAGCAGAATGGAATCTAGGAGATATTTTGGCAGAGTACGAGCTATGATCAATGTTCCTTATACTAAGCAATTATTTCAAAATAAAATAAATAAAATAAGCAGTTATTTCAAAATAGTGATTCTTGGGCAACAACAGATTGATTGGTTATTTCAAAATAGTGACTCTTGTGCAATTGCATTTGCTTAATTTAAAGTCCAGATTAATAACCTTTTCCCAGCTGATCTGTTGCTGCAATTCACACAACTATATTCCTTTATTTTTCCTAAGTTGTAGCAAAAGATCCCTTAAAGAACACCATGTTAATTTTTACAGATGGTTCTTCCAATGTGAGGGCTACATCCATGGTTAATGGTGAAGGACATGTACAAACAGAACTGGACTCAATTCAAATCGTTGAGTTGTGAGCTGTGGCTATAGTATTTCAACTTTTTGCAAATAAGACATTTAATCTATATACTGTCAGCCTATATACTTAATGCTCTTCAAGTCCTAGAGACCATCCTGTATATTGAGACCAGCAATAAGGAAGTTAAGATGCTGTTCAAGAAAATTGAAAATGTCATACAGCAAAGTTTTGTTTTGCAATGCTTTGTGGGTCACATCAGAGCACATTCAAATCTTCCCAGTCCATTAGCTGAAGGTAATGTTTTAGCTGATAAATAATTGCTTTATCTCAGGTTGAGCTTGCTCAGTGATCACATGCTCTGCATCATCAAAATAATATAAGTTTAAGAAAACAATTTAGATTAACAAGAGAAGCTGCTCACCAAATTGTTAAGCAATGTGATGTATGCTCACAATATTTACCTATACCTCATCTGGGAGTAAATCCCTATGGCAAATAGTTGTACACCCATTACAGAGTTTGGAAAACTAAGATATGTGCATATGACAATTGATACATATTCAGGATTCTTGACAACCACTGCACAAACTAGGGAAGGCACTAAACATATAATAATTCACTGTTTAAAATGCTTCTCATTCATGGAAACCCTAAAAATCATAAAGATGGATAATGGGTCTGGATATGTTGGTAAACATTTCATCAATTTAGTTCCCGATGGAATATGGAAGATAAGAAAGGTATTCCTTATAATCCTCAAAGACAAGGAATTGTGGAGCATGCCCATGGCTCCTTGAAAACACAACTTCAAAAATCAAAAACAAGAGATTTATATCCTCAAACATCATATAATGCCTTGAGTCATGGATTTTTACACTAAGATTCTTGAATATGGATGTCCATGATCAATCTGATGCAGACAGATTTTGGCATGATGCCACCAAGGTGACCTTTGCTAAAGCAAGGTGGAGAGACCCTTGCACTGGATTATAGAAAGGACCTGATCCTGTGTTAATATGTGGCCAAGGGTGTGTCTGTGTATTTTCACAGGATGAAGATCAAGTGAGATGGCTTCCAGAATGTCTGGTTAGATGCCTATAGGAGAGAAATGTCAGCCCTAATGACATTGCATCCACTGATGACTCCACAGAAGAAGCTGAAAGAGGTTCCTGAACTCATGACCCTGGCTTCCTCACACCACCATACTGCAGGCCAAGGAAATTGATACCTGAAACAATATTCTGAATTGCTACAACTTGCTGCAGTCTGAGAAGGGAAAAAAGATTGTGGTAATTATTAGTGATTCCCAGCCTTTTGATGGACTTGCTGCATAAACTTTCAGACCCAGTAAGTCCTGTTTACCTTGGAGACAGACCAGAAATATAGACTGAGCATTTGACTGTATTTCTCTTTTGGAGACAGAACTCATTTTGCCAGTATGACAGTCAAATTGCTGTTGAAATGTAGAACCTTAGAACTGAGACCTCAGTTTTCCCCTTAGGGGAAAAAAATCCTCACAAAGAGTGACTGAAGCCCCTGTTCAAAAAATGAGGAGGAGAACCTAAGGGTTTGTTGGTGGTGCTAAGAGAGTGAGACAATTACTTAAAAGCAGCAATGCAGTTGGACTCTCACCAATCAGAGAAATCTTTTCTTGTCTTTTGATTAGAATGGTTTTAAGAGAATTGTGATTTGACAAATTGTGTGTTTATTGTTAATTTCCACTCCAGAATTATGGTATTGACCTGTTAATGTTCATAACTGCTTTAGTTCACTATAAGATGTTTTAAAAAAGCTTGACATTTGCAATGAGTTCATAGATCTGACATATTTGATAAGAAATTTAGGCTTTGATACAGCTGAAAATTATTTTTTTTAATTTTTATTTATTTATTTATTAAAGATTTCTGACTCTTCCCCACCGCCGCCTCCCCTTTCCCTCCCCCTCTCCTAATCAAGTCCCCCTCCCTCATCAGCCCAAAGAGCAATCAGGGTTCCCTGCCCTGTGGGAAGTCCAAGGACCACCCACCTCCATCCAGGTCTAGTAAGGTGAGCATCCAAACTGCCTAGGCTCCCATAAAGCCAATAGGTGCAGTAGGATCAAAAACCCATTGCCATTGTTCTTGAGGTCTCAGTAGTCCTCATTGTCCGTTATGTTCAGCGAGACCGGTTTTAACCCAGGCTTTTTCAGACCCAGGCCAGCTGGCCTTGGTGAGTTCCCGATAGAACATCCCCATTGTCTCAGTGTGTGGGTGTTTCCCTCCGCGGTCCTGAGTTCCTTGCTCGTGCTCTCTCTCCTTCTGCTCCTGATTTGGACCTTGAGATTTCAGTCCGGTGCTCCAATGTGGGTCTCTGTCTCTGTCTCCTTTCATCGCCTGATGAAGCTGAAAATTATTAAGAAACACTCTAGAGCAATTGAAAAGGGCATTCCCAATCTTGGTGATCCTCCACTCCTATAGTTAGCAGATACTATAGCCATAGGAGCATGTATATTTACAAAGCATTATCTAATTGCAGATGAGCTCTCTTGACAGAAATCTCAGAGATACAGAGCTCAAAAATACTTTCTCCCTTTGCTTACAGAGATTGACAGTCAAAGATAGGTTTGATCCTTTTCCCCTCAGGCACCTAAGACATGGACATGCGTAATTGGAATGCAGGGAACAAAGATGGGTAAGTCTGGGAAACAGGAAAGTGTTCACCTAGGGCACACACGAATATATGTCCTGTTGCAGAAGAACAGGCTTTATTAAAGTTAATAAAAAGGGAAGAATTTTAGAGGCCCAAAAATGTAAGCTTATTTCCACCTTGTCTGATGGCCAGAGAGTTTGGAGGTTGCTCAAAATCATTGACAACAAGTGTATCTACATGTCCCAACTCAGGATGTTGTTACTTGGTTCTTTTGACATTACAGTGACTCATGCAAGTAGATCCATTCCATCCTGACAGATGGTCAGACCATGCAAGCAAACTTCTGATCCTTCTTTTGCACTATGAAGTTACCTGGGGAGTGGTTGCTTTCAGAATACTTGCTCTAGAATGACTTCTCTGCCTTAAGAACAGAGTACTAAGTCTCAATGTATTAACACTATACACTGTTTGAGTTGTCCTTTGCATCATGTTAAAGAAGTCTTCTGTTGACTTCTTCCCTCTTTTGTATTGGGGTATAAAAGCATATGGAAAATTAAACATGAGCAATGTCAGTATTCACTGGAATGCCCTCCTGGTACTATTCCATGATTTCTGTCTTTTTATTTTTCATGTGTCTTCATATTCTTTACTTATAGTTTTAAATCCCTGCACCCCCACCCTGGCAAGAGGTGTTTTTGCTGAGGCTCATCCCCAACACCTAAAGAAGACAGGGTAAGTTAAAAGGGGGAAAAAGGAACATTAAGGACAAATGAATCACTTTTAGACTTATACCCAACAATGTCCGTAATCATTAGATACAATTAAAATGTTAGGTTGCAGGTAAAAGCAATTCCCATGCATATATTTGTCAAGTATTCTGTATTGAATGGGACGTTCAAAGAAGGTGAGTCACTCCAGAACAAGATTTGGGGAGGTTCAGGCTCTGATGGGCAGAACATTGAACCACCATTTGAAAGCATACTTATTGATTGTTACACAAAGGTTGTTTTTTGGGTAAAACAGGTTTCTCATATCAAAGCCCTCTTGATCTATTCTGTATGCTTTCTGAAGGAAACCATCAAACCCCTGCAACTTTTGTGCTTATTATGTACTGTTTGTGGTATCCAATAATCCAAGATGCTCAAGGTGTGCCTGGATAGTCTTGCGACCAAAGTCACGCAACAGATGGAAAACCCCCTTAGAAAAACAACTCTATAAATCAAGAAAACAATCACTGTTCTCTACTATGACTTTTTTTCAGGGTCTAAGTACCTTCAACTATTATATTCTATTGTTACTAGATGCGTTGACAAACAACTGTTACATTCTAATGTTTTGACACAGTGACTCTACTAGATTCCCACTACACATATTGCTCATTATAACTATACCAGAGACCCAATAAGTTCTACAGTGAATGAGGAATGAAGGAAACTCATCCCTGTGCTGGGAGATGCCTATAGGAATCTGCAGTGGACACTGCTTCCTGCTGGCTATAGTGTATAGTGTGAGCCTTCTCCTAGGGAGTCATGAACAGATGTCTGTTGACACCACAGGATCAACAGGGTTTTTTTTTTTTACTTTTGTAGCTTGGGGGAACCAATGACTTTATTGGAGGTTGCTCAAAGGAATACAAGTAACCCAAAAGCAGCCACAACACCCCAAGCATGGGCAATGGCTCATCTAAGCTTCCTCCTTGGCACTCCATGCACAACTTGCAGGCAGCTACACCGGAGAATACTTCCCTCCCCATCAGCATTGCTTATTGCTTCCTTCGCTTCAGAGAGGGCTTTGTAAGTTTTGTAACTTTTTGAGTTTTTTGAGCCTTGCATCTTTCTATAGCTTCCTGAGCTTTCTTCCTCTTTCCAGGAGAGAATGTTTCAAATAAGAGAAAATAGCTGCACAGAGTGAGCCAAGAGAGCAGACCAAAAGAGCAGACCAAGAGAATAGACCAAGACAGCAGGACAAGAGAGACCTCAGTGGCTACCTGTTGACTGGGTTTTTTGTCCTGCCTTGTTTCTGTTCTCCCACCAGGTCCCACAGCCATTTAGACCCAAAGAAATCACACAGAGGTCTATATTAATGATAAACTGATTGGCCATTAGCTCAGGCTTCTTATTAACTCTTATAACTTATATTAACCCATTATTCTTATCTATGTTAGCCACATGGCTCTGTACCTTTTTCAGCAGGGCAATCAAATCTTCCTTCTTCTGCAGTTGGGACAGAACTAGAGAGGAATGGGATTCCTCCTTCCCAGAATTCTCCTGTTCTCTTTGACCTGCCTCTACTTCCTGTCTGGTTATCCCGCCTATACTTCCTGCCTGGCTACTGGCCAATCAGCATTTATTTAAAACATAATTGACAGAATATAGACAATTGTCCCTCACCAGCTCCCTGAGACACAGACAGTGACAGTACAGAGCAGACAGGAACAATTCCCAAAGACACAAACAGCAACTGCGAGGATTGGACCAAGAGGCAAAGATACTGGCAGCAAAAATTGGAGGAAGAGATGGGTAGGCACCAATGCAATAATTCATTCAACAATCTAAAAAGCAACATGGTAACACCAGAACCTAGTGGTGACACTACAGCAAGACCTGGTCATCCTAACCCAGAAGAAGCGAAGAAAATGATTTTAAAAGTAAATTCATTTAATTAATTAAGAAAGAAAATATTATAGCAATATGTGTAGGAGAGAAAAATAAATAAAAAACAATATGAGAACTGAAAAAAAAGTAAATTCATGAGGATGATGGAGACCTTTAAAGAGAAAATGAGAAGTTCCCTTAAAGAAATGGAGGAAAATACAAACAGAAAATCAGAAGAAATCAATAACCTCCTTAAAGAAACCCAAGAAAACCAAGGAAAAAAACGTAAAAGAGGTGAAACAAACAGTTTAAGACTTTAAGACTGAAATAAAGAAAACACAAACTGAGGGAATTATGGAAATGGAAAATCTAGGTAAATGACCGGGAACTACAGAGGCAAGCATAGCCAACAGAATACAAGAGATGTAAGAGAGACTCTCAGGTGTTGATGATATTTATAGAGGAAACAGATTTATTTGTCAATAAAAATGTTAAGTCTAACAAATTCTTACCATAATACATCCAGGAAAACTGGGACACCATGAAAAGACCAAATCTAAGAAGAATAGGGATAGAAGAAGGAAAAGAACTCCAGCTCAAAGGCACAGAAAATATATTCAACAAAATTGTAGAAGAAAACTTTTCCAAACTAAAGAAGGATATCTCTATGAAGATACAAGAAGTTTACAAAACACCAAATAGACTAGACCAACAAAAAAAGTTCAGTCACCATATAATAATCAAAATGCAAAACATACAAAATAAAGAAAGAATATTAAGAGCTGCAAAGGAAAAAGGTTAAGTAACATATAAAGGCAGACCTATCAGAATTACACCCCATTTCTCAATGAAAGCCAGAAGGTCCTGAACAGATGTGCTGCAGTCTCTAAGAGACTGCAGATGCAAGCCCAGACTATTATACCCTACAAAGCTTTCAATCACCATCAATGCAGAAAACAAGATATCTCATGACAAAAATAGATTTAAACAACACCTATATGCAAATCCAGTCATACAGAAAGTACTAGAAGGAAATGATGTGGGATGGCCTTCTGTATGCTGTGAATATCATTGGTTAATAAAGAAACTTTCTTAGTCCTCCACAAGGTAGAACTTAGGTAGATGTGGAAACTAAATTGAATGCTGGGAGAAAGAAGGCAGAGTCAGTGAGAAGCCATGTAGCCCCACCAGAGACAGATGCAGGAATTTACCCAATAAGCCACAGCCTTGTGGCGATACACAGATTAATGGAGATGGATTAATTTAAGATATGAGTTAGCCAGAAAAATGCTTAAGCTATTCACTAAACATTATTGCAAATAATATGTTTTTTGTATGATTATTTTGGGGTTGAGCAGCCAGGAACAAACAAATGGCCTCCTACAACAAGAAAAATTCCAACCCAAGGAATATGACTGCACCCACAAAAACACAGTAAACAGATAATCTCACACCAGAAAATCCGAAAGAAAGGAAACACACAAACACTACCACAGAAAAATAACAGAAATTAATAATCACTGGTCATTAACATTTCAATGACTTCTCGAATTTTGCATGTAAATGGATGGAAATAGAAAACACTATCCTGAGTGAGGTAACCCAGACCCAAAAAGAGGATCATGGGATGTACTCACTCATAATTGGTTTCTAGCCATAAATATAGGTCACTGAGTCTATAATTTGTGATCCTAAAGAAGCTAAATAAGAAGGTGAACCCAAAGAAAAACATATAGTTATTATCCCTGCTATGGGAAATAGACAAGATTGCTGGGCAAAAAATTGGGATATTGGGGGTGCGGTGGGATGGGGGTAAGGGGAGATGGGGAGAGAAAAGTGAGAAGGGGAGGATGGGGGGAACTTGGGGAAACGGGATGATTGGAGATAAAACAAGGTTGGATAGAGGAGCAGGGAATCACATAACTTAATTAAGGGAACCACCTTAGGGTTGGTAAGAGACATGAACCTAGAGTGGCCCCCAGGTGCCCAGGGCAATGTCCCCAGTTAGTTCCTTGGGCAGCTGAGGATAGGGAACCTGAAATGACCCTATCCTATAGCCATACTGATGAATATCTTGCATATCACCATAGAAGCTTCATCTAGCGATGGATGGAGATAGAGACAGAGACCCACACTGGAGCATCGGACTAAGCTCCCAAAGTCCCAATGAGGAGCAGAAGGAGGGAGAACATGAGCATGGAAGTCAGGACCACGAGAGGTGCACCCATCCACTGAGACAGTGGGGCTGATCTATTGGAAGCTAACCAAGGCCAGCTGGACTGTGACTGAAATAGCATGGGATAAAACTGGACTCTCTGAACATGGCGAACAATGAGGGCTGATGAGAAGCCAAGGACAATGGCATGGGGTTTTGTTCCTACTTCATGTTCTGGCTTTGTGGGAGCCTAGCCAGTTTGGATGTTCACCTTCCTAGACCTGGATGGAGGGGAGAAGACCCTGGACTTTCCACAGGGCAGGGAACCCTGACTGCTCTTTGGACTGGAGAGGGAGGAGAGAGGAGTGGGGGGACAGGGAGAGGGGCGGGAGGAGGGGGAGGGAAATGGGAGGCTGGGAGGAAGCAGGAATTTTTTTCAATTAAAAAAAATCAATAAATTCAACTCACCTATAAAAAGACACAGGTTAAGAGCATGGATACAAAAGCAGGATCCATCCTTCTACTGTATACAAGAAACACACCTCAACCTCAAAGACAGACATTACCTCAGAGTAGAGGGTTGGGAAAAGATTTTTCCAATCAAATGGACCTAAGAAACAAGCAGGTGTAGCTATCCTAATATCTAATAAAATAGACTTCAAGCTGAAATCAATCAGAAGAGATGGAGATATGGAGAAGGACACTTTATACTCATAACAGGAACAATCCAACAAGATGAAGTCTCTGGTTTGGGAGGTCCTTCTGTCTGTGTGTTGCTTTTATTGGTTAATGAATAAAGAACTGCTTTGAAACTGGGTGGTGGTGGAACACGCCTTTAATCCCAGTACTCAGGAGGCAGAGGCAGGTGGATCCTGAGTTCGAGGCCAACCTGGTCTACAAGAGCTAGTTCCAAGACAAGCATCAAAGATACAGAGAAACCCTGTCTCAAAATGTCAAAAAGGAAGAAAGAAAAAAAAGAAAGAAAGAAAGAAAGAAAGAAAGAA
>JABTXL010008264.1:217352-229937 GCA_025134845.1 Neodon shergylaensis
AGGAAGGAAGGAAGGAAGGAAAGAATGAGAATGAACTGCTTTGAGCCTATGGCAGGGGAGAACAGAACTAGGCAGAGAAAGCTAGGCTGTATGCTGGGAGGAAGAAGGGCAGAGTCAGGGAGACACCATGGATCTGCCATCAGAGATAGATGTGCTGAGACTTTGCTGGTAGGCTACAACCTTGTGGTGATATGCACATTAATAGAAACGGGTTAAATTAAGATGTAAGAGTTAGCCAATCAGAAGCTAGAGCTAATGGGCCAAGTAGTGATTTAATTAATACAGTTTCTGTGTGATTATTTCAGTTCTGGGTGGCCAGGACAAACAAGTGGCTTTCTCCTTGCAACAAGTCTCAATCCTGAACATCTATATCCCAAATACAAGAGCACCCACATATATAAAATAAGCATTACTAAAACTTAAATCTCACTTCCAAACCCACACACTAATAGGAGGAGACTTCAACATCCCACTCTCCCCAATGGAGAGGTCAACCAGACAGAAACTTAACAGAGAAATAAGAGAACTAACAGATGTCATGACTCAAATGCACTTAACAGACATCTATAGAACATTCCACCCAAATACAAAACAATGTACCTTCTTCTCGGCATCTCATGGAACCTTCTCTAAAATTGACCACATACTCAGTAACAAAGCAAACCTCAACAGATACAAAAATATTGGAATAACCCCCTGTATCTTATCATATCACCATGTTCAAAGTTAGAATTAAATACTACTCTCAGAAAGCCTACAACCTCATGGAAATTGAACAGTGATCAATTGTACCATCTCTAGGTCAAGGAAGACCTAAAGAAAAAAATTAAAGACTTCCTAGAATTCAATGAAAGTGAAGGCAAAATGTACCCAAACCTGTAACTATGAAAGCAGAGCTAAGAGGAAAGTTCATAGCACTAAGTGCCTATATAAAGAAAGTGGAGAAATCTCACACTTGCGACTTAACATGCACCTGAAAGCTCTAGAACAAAAAGAAGTAGACTCACCCAGCAGGAGTGGATAACAGGAAATAATCAAATTAAGGGCTGAAATCAATAAAATAGAAACAAAACAATACAAAGAATCAATGAAACAAAGAGCTGGTTCTTTGATAAAATCAGCAAGATAGACAAAACCTTATCCAAACTAATCAAAAGGCAGAGAGAGAGAACATCAAAATTAACAAAATCAGAACTGAAAGGGGGTTATAGCACCAAACACTGAGGAAATCCAGAGAATCATTAGGTCATACTACAAAAACCTGTACTCCACAGATTTGGAAAATGTAAAAGAAATGGACAATTTTCTGGATAGGTACCACATACCAAAATTAAATCAAGACCAGGTGAACAATTTAAATATACCTATAACCTGCAAGGAAAGAGAAGCAGTCATCAAAATCCTTCTAACCAGAAAAAGCCCAGGGCCAAATGGATTGAGTGAAGAATTCTCATAGAACTTCTAAGAAGATCTAATGCCTATACTCCTCCAAATTTTCCACATAATTCTAACAGAAGGAATATTGCCATACTCTTTCTATTAGGCTACAGTTACCCTGATACCGAAACCACACAAAGACTAAACCAAGAAAACAGATTACATACCAGTCACCCTCATGAACATTGATACAGAAATATTCAATAAAATACTGGCAAACTGAATCCAAGAACACATCAAAAAAATTATCCAACATAATCAAGTCAGCTTCATCCCAGAGATGCAAGGATGGTTCATCATACATAAATCTATCAATGTAATCCACCATATCAATAAACTTAAAGAAAAAACCATATGATCAACTCATAAGATGCTGAAAAAGCATTTGACAAAATCCAACACCCCTTCATGATAAAGGTCTTGGAGAGATCAGGGATACAAGGAACATATCTAAACAAAATAAACATAATATACAGCAAGCAAAGGCAACATCAAATTAAATGGAGAGAAACTCAAAGTGATTCCATTAAAATCAGGAATAAGACAAGGCTGTCTACTCCCTTTATATATTTATTAAACATAGTTCTTAAAGTTCTGGCTAGAGCAATAAGACAACAGAAGGAGATCAAGGAGATACAAATTGGAAAGGAAAAAGTCAAACTTTAATTATTTGTAGATGATATATGATAGTATGCGTAAGTGTCCTACAGCAGATAAATACCTTCAGTGATGTGGCAGGATACAAGATCAACTCAAAAGAATCAGTAGCCCTCCTATATACAAAGGATAAAGAAGCTGAGAAAGAAATTGGAGAAATATCACCCTTCACAATAGCCACAAATAACATAAAGTATCTTAGGGTAACACGAACCAAAGAAGGGAAAGACCTGCTTGACAAGAACTTTAAGCCTTTAAGAAAGAAATTGAAGGCGATACCAGATAGATAATGGAAAAATCTCCCTATGCTCATGGAGAGGTAAAATCAAAATAATAAAAATGATAATCCTACCAAAAGCCATCTATAGATTCAATGCAGTCTCCATCAAAATCAACACAATTATTCATAAACCTTGAAATAAAAATACTCAACTTCATATGGAAAAATAAAAAACCCAGGATAGTCAAAAGAATCTTGCACAATAAAGGAACTTCTGGAGGCATCACCACCACTGACATCAAGCTCTACTATAGAGCTAAAATTTGGTATTGGCATAAAAACAGACAGGTTGACCAATGGAATTGAATCAAAGACTTGGATATTAATCCACACACCTATGAACACCTGATTTTTGACAAAGAAGCTAAAATTATACAAAGGGAAAAAAAGAAAGCATCTTCAACAAATGGTGCTGGCATAACTGGATATCAACATGTAGAAGAATGCAAATAGATTCATATCTATCCCCATGCACAAAACTTAAGTCCAAATGGATTAAAGACCTCAATATAAATCTGACCACATTGAGCCTGATAGAAGAGAAAGTGAGAAATAGCTTTCAATGCATGGGCACAGGAGACCACATCCTAAATATAACATGAGAAGCACAGACACTGAGAACAACAATAAATAAATGGGATCTCCTGAAACGGAGAAGTTTCTGTAAAGCAAAGGACACAGACAATAAGACAAAAAAGGCAACCTACAGAATGGGAAAAGATTTTCACCAACCCTACATCAGACAGAGGACTGATCTCCAAAATATGTAAATAATTCAAGAAATTAGACATGAAAATTCCAAATAATCCAATTGAAAAATGGGGTACACAGAAAGACAATTATTATATTACTCACTCATAACTGATTTTTAGGCATAAAGCCAAGAAAACCAGCCTACAAATCACAATCCCAGAGAACCTAGACAATAATAAGGACCCTAAGAGAGACATACATGGATCCAATCTACATGGTAAGTAGAAAAAGACAAGCTCTCCTGAGTAAATTGGGAGCATGGGGACCATGGAAGATGATCTAAAGACACTTAAGGAAATATTTAACATCCTTTGCCATCAGAGAAATTCAAATCAAAATGACTCTGAGATACAATCTTACAGCAGTCGGATTGTCTAAGACCAAAAACACCAATAATAGCTTATTTTGGAGAGGATGTGGAGTAAATAAGGGGAACACTCCTCCATTTCTAGTGGCAATGCAAACTTTTAGAACTACTCTGAAAATCAGTATGATTCTTTCTCAGAAAATTGGGAATCAGCCTACCTTGGGACCCAGCCTTACCATTCTTGGGCATATACTCAAAGGATGCTCAATCATACTACAAGGACATTTGTTCAACTATGTTCATAGCAGCATTATTTGTAATAGCCAGAAACTGGTAAAAAACATAGATGCCCCTCAACTGAAGAATAGATAAAGAAAATGTGGAACATTTACACAGTGGAGTACTACTCAGCAGTAAAAAACGACATCATGAAATTTGCATGGAAATGGATGGAACTAAAAAAAAACATCGTAAGTGAGGTAACTCAGAAAGATCAAAATGGTATGTACTCACTCATAAACTAATAGTCCATGACCCTAGAGAAGCTAAGTAACAGGTGAAGCCTAAGAAAAACATATATAGATTCCCCTGGGAAGGGGAAAAAGATAAGATCTGAAAAAGTTGGGGGCATGGGGATGTGGGAAGAAGGGAAGACAGAAGGGGAGCGGGGGAGGAAAAAGAACTTGAGGGAATGGGATAGTGGAGATGGGAGGACATAGGCAGAGCAAGGAAAAAGATATTTTGATGATTAAAGGAGCCATTATGGGACTATCAAGAAACCTGATACTAGTGAAATTTCCTGGAATCCACAAGGATTACCCTAAGCTAAGACCCTAAGCAATAGTGGAGGGGGTTCCTGAACTGGCCTTGCCCTGTAATCAGATTGGTGATTATCTTAAATGTCACCATAGAACTTCATCCAGCAGCTGATGGAAATGGAGGCAGAGCTCCGCAACAGAGCACTGGGCAGAGCTCCCAAATTCCTGTAGAAGAGTGGGAGGAGTGAGAATATGACCAAAGAAGTCAATATCATGATGGAGACACCCACTGAAACATCTTATCTGAGCTAATGGGAACTCACCAATTCCAGCCAGACAGGGAAGGAACCAGCACAGGACCAAACTAGATCCTCTGAAAGTGGGTGACTGTTGTATGGCTGGAGCAGGCTGTGGGGACACTGGCAGTGGCACCAGGACTTATTCGTCCTGCTGGTACTGACTTTTTGGGAACCCATTCTCATTGGTTGGAACCTTGCCCAGCCGAGATATAGTAGAGAGAGCCTTGGACCTTCCTCAAAGCAGTGTGCCTTAACCTCTCTAAGGATTGGATGGGGGTGGGGTGGGGAGAAGTTGGAGAGAATGGGAGGAGGGGAGAGTGGAAATTGGCATTGGTATGTAAAATGAAAAAAAAGATAGCTTGTCTACTTTAAAAAAAATAAAAGTGTAAAAAAACAAAATGTGAGATTGGTTTTTGTAGGTTGTGAGGTGGTCAATTCTCTTCCTAAGGATGGACTGAAAAGACAATGACTGGACAACAAGGGAACTTTATTTACATCATGGGAGCAACCATTTAAATGAGAAAGTAAACACTGAGACTTCATGGTGGCAGGACACACACCATGAGACACTGTGAGCATCATATCTCTGAACTCCTGGTCTTCTGTCCCTGGGCAGGTCTCAAGGGCTGGAGCCAGCCTTGGGAATGGATTGTCATCTTCAGCCAAAGGATGGAGTCTTAGAGGCAGAGGCAGGAATATGTCCAGTTGCCTGTGGCCACAGGTCAAGTCCCACGGGTTGGAGTGGTGGGATATGGAGCTGTCTCCGTGCTTGAGACAGAAGCATCAGGGCAGCTATCCTCGAATTTCTCTGTCTCTGTGAATCTTTACCACACTGTTCCTTCTCGGTAATGTCTCTGGAAGTTCAACCCTCAGCCAGGAGCCAGGAACCTGCCCAAGAGTCAGGTTCTAGCCAGGATGTGGGGTGCAGAATCCTCCTCCTCTGACCATTCAATGACTTTACCCCTTCAGACTTCACCTAACCCAAATTTATAGGGCTCTCTGAACCCTGATTGGCTGAATGTATATTATGAAAATAAAGTAAAAAATGGAATCAATCAGAATTGTCAAGTCTAGTAGGAGATGGAGGAAAACTAGTTTACAGTCAGGTCAGCATATGCTCACCTATGCAGTGGCAGAGAAGCTGATACTCTAACTATCCTAAGGGCTTCCAAATGTTTCCGCTCACCTTCCCCAGAAGCTTCATGGGGCAGGGTTCTCCACCCCTGCCTTCTGGTTCCTGCTGCCACTTTGATCAACCACCCAGCCGACCACCATTGCCTGGCACCATCTGCTCCTCCACTTGGTTCACCATGGCAGCTCTGGGTGCCATTTGTGTTTCTTTCCCAGCTGCCTCATTTAACAGGTTGGGTGCCTCGCTCTGGGTTGTCAAATAGTAATGCAGAGCAGCTGGAAGTCCTATCCTGTTTCCCCTTCTCTTCCACAATGACCTCTGGACCTCAGGTGCAGGACTGTGCTGTGGTTGTAATGACTTTGTTCTGTTTTCTCCAGGGTATTGCTGTGTTGATTCCTCTGGCTTCAGGGCATTCAGAGATGATTTGGAAGCTAGCAGCCACAGCCTGAGGACTATCTAGTGACTTTCTAGATGTGTCATTGTATGATGCTAATCCACAGTATGAGAACTGCACAGATTTATACTTTCACTGGTTTTGAGACGTAGTCTCACTATGTATCCCCCACCATCCTAGAACTCACTTTGCAGCTCAGATAGGGCTGGAATTCACTGAGATCCTCCTGGCCCCGCCTTTTGCATGCTGGGATTAAAGGCATGTGCCCCACCACTGGCTCATACACTTTTATGTGCTTAATTAGTTCTACATTTGTTTCCCTAAAGTCACCAACATGAACACCAAATGTTTCATTGTTCTGAAGTTCTGGTGTGGGTCTTCTGTCCCTAGACTTACAAACAGTAAACCCCAAAGCAAATATACATACACGTGACTTACATCACCATTTCCTTTGTGGCCAGTCTGCGTACACTATTAAACATTTACAAAATGCTTTAATTATTTTTCATCCTAACAGCACAATCTGGTGCCATTTCTCTGCATTCATTGCTCTTCTTTTTTTTTATTTTTATTTTTATTAAAGATTTCTGTCTCTTCCCCACCTCCACCTCCCCCCTCCCTCCCCCTCCCCCAATCAAGTCCCCCGTCCCTCGTAAGCCCAAAGAGCAGTCAGGGTTGCCTGCCCTGTGGTAAGTCCAAGGTCCACCCACCTCCATCCAGGTCTAGTAAGGAGATCATCCAAACTGCCTAGGCTCCCACAAAGCCAATAGGTGCAGTAGGAACAAAAACCCATTGCCATTGTTCTTGAAGTCTCAGTAGTCCTCCTTGTCCACTATGTTCAGCAAGACCGGTTTTATCCCAGGCTTTTTCAGACCCAGGCCAGCTGGCCTTGGTGAGTTCCCAATAGGACATCCCCATTGTCTTATTGTGTGGGTGTACCTCTCGCGGTCCTGAGTTCCTTGCTCGTGCTCTCTCTCCTTCTGCTCCTGATTTGGACCTTGAGATTTCAGTCCGGTGCTCCAATGAGGGTCTCTGTCTCTGACTCTGTCTCCTTTCATCGCCTGATGAAGGTTAATATTCAGGAGGATGCCTATATGTTTTTCTTTGGGTTCTCCTTCTTATTTAGCTTCTCTTAGAACCTGAGTTATAGGCTCAATGTCCTTTATTTATGGCTAGAAACCAAATATGAGTGAGTACATCCCATGTTCCTCTTTTTGGGTCTGGCTTACCTCACTCAGGATAGTGTTTTCTATTTCCATCCATTTGCCTGCAAACTTCAAGAAGTCCTTGTTTTTTACTGCGGAGTAATACTCCAATATGTATATATTCCATACTTTCTTCATCCATTCTTCAATTGAAGGGCATCTAGGTTGTTTCCAGGTTCTGGCTATTACAAACAATGCTGCTATGAACATAGTAGAGCATATACTTTTGTTGTACGATAAGGCCTCTCTTGGGTATATTCCCAAGAGTGGTATTGCTGGGTCCAGGGGTAGGTTGATCCCGAATTTCCTGAGAAACCTCCACACTGCTTTCCAGAGTGGTTGCACAAGTTTGCATTCCCACCAGCAATGGATGAGTGTACCCCTTTCTCCACAACCTCTCCAGCAAAGGCTATCATTGGTGTTTTTGATTTTAGCCATTCTGACAGGTGTAAGATGATATCTTAAAGTTGTCTTGATTTGCATTTCCCTGATCGCCAAGGAAGTTGAGCATGACCTTAGGTGTCTTTTGGCCATTTGAACTTCTTCTGTTGAGAGATCTCTGTTCAGCTCAGTGCCCCATTTCTGATTGGGTTGATTAGCCTTTTACGGTCTAGTTTCTTGAGTTCTTTATATATTTTGGAGATCAGACCTTTGTCCGTTGTGGGGTTGGTGATGATTTTCTCCCAGTCAGTGGGTTGCCTTTCTGTCTTAGCGACAGTGTCCTTTGCTTTACAGAAGCTTCTCAGTCTCAGGAGGTCCCATTTATTCAATGAGGCACTTACTGTCTGTGCTTTTGGGGTTATACGTAGGAAGTGGTCTCCTGTGCCCACATGCTGTAGAGTACTACCCACTTTCTCTTCTATCAGGTTCAGTGTGTTCGGGCTGATATTGAGGTCTTTAATCCACTTGGACTTGAGTTTTGTGCATGGTGATAGATATGGATCTATTTTCATTCTTCTACAGATTGACATCCAGTTTTGCCAGCACAATTTGTTGAAGATGCTCTCTTTTTTCCATTGTATACTTTTAGCTCCTTTATCGAAAATTAGGTGCTCATAGGTTTGTGGGTTAACGTCAGGGTCTTCTATTCGATTCCACTGGTCGACTTCTCTGTTTTTATGCCAATACCAAGCTGTTTTCAATACTGTAGCTCTGTAATACAGTTTGAAGTCAGGGATGGTAATGCCTCCAGACGTTCCTTTATTGTATAAGATTGTTCTGGCTATCCTGGGTTTTTTGTTTTTCCATATAAAGTTGATTATTGTCTTCTCCAGATCTGTGAAGAATTTTGATGGGATTTTGATGGGGATTGCATTGAATCTATAGATTGCTTTTGGTAGAATTGCCATTTTTACTATGTTGATCCTCCCAATCCAAGAGCAAGGGAGGTCCTTCCATTTTCTGGTGTCCTCTTCTATTTCTTTCTTCAAAGACTTAAAGTTCTTGTTAAATATATCTTTCACTTCCTTGGTCAGGTTTACCCCAAGATATTTTATGCTCTTTGTGGCTATCGTGAAAGGTGATGCTTCTCTGATTTCCCTCTCGGTTTCTTTATCCTTAGTGTATATGAAGGCAACTGATTTTTTGGAGTTGATCTTGTATCCTGCCACATTACTAAAGGTGTTTATCAGCTGTAGGAGTTCTTTGCTAGAGTTTTTGGGGTCACTTATGTATACTATCATATCATCTGCAAATAACGACAGCTTAACTTCTTCCTTTCCAATACGGATCCCCTTGATCCCCTTATGTTGTCTTATTGCTATTGCTAGAACTTCAAGCACTATATTGAAGAGGTATGGAGAGAGTGGACATCCTTGTCGTGTTCCTGATTTTAGTGGGATGGCTTTGAGTTTTTCTCCGTTTAATTTAATGTTAGCTGTCGGCTTGCTGTAAATAGCTTTTATTATATTTAGGTGTGACCCTTGTATCCCTAGCCTCTCCAATACCTTTATCATAAAGGGGTGTTGAATTTTGTTGAATGCTTTTTCAGCATCTAATGAAATGATCATATGGTTTTTTTTCTTTCAGTTTATTTATATGGTGGATTACATTGATAGATTTGCGTATGTTGAACCAGCCCTGCATCTCTGGGATGAAGCCTACTTGATCATAATGGATAATATTTCTAATGTGTTCTTGAATTCGGTTTGCCAGTATTTTATTGAGAATTTTTGCGTCAATATTCATGAGTGAGATAGGCCTGTAATTCTCTTTCTTGGTTGGGTCTTTATGTGGTTTTGGTATCAGGGTAACTGTAGCTTCATAAAAGGAATTTGGCAATGACTTTTCTGTTTCTATATTGTGAAATACATTAAGGAGTATGGGTATTAGCTCTTCTTGGAAGTTCTGGTAGAACTCTGCATTGAAGCCATCTGGTCCTGGGCTTTTTTTGGAGGGGAGATTTTTGATAACAGCTTCTAGTTCTTCGCGACTAACCGGTCTGTTTAGATTGTTCACCTGGTCTTGGTTTAGCTTTGGTATTTGGTACTTATCTAAAAAAATGTCCATTTCTTTTGTATTTTCCAGTTTTGTGGCATACAGGCTTTTGTAGTAGGATCTAATGATTCTCTGAATTTCCTCTGTGTCTGTGGTTATGTCCCCCTTTTCATTTCTGATCTTATTTATTTGCGTGTTCTCTCTCTGTTGTTTAATTAGTTTGGATAGGGGTTTGTCGATCTTGTTGATTTTCTCCAAGAACCAACTTTTTGTTTCATTGATTTTTTGGACTGTTTTCTGTGTTTCTATTTTGTTGATTTCCGCCCTCAGTTTGATTATTTCCAGTCTTCTACTCCTCCTGGGCACATCTGCTTCTTTTTTTTCTAAAGCTTTCAGGTGTGCTGTTAAGTCCCCTATGTATGCTTTCTCCGTTTTCTTTAAGTGTGCACTTAGTGCTATGAACTTTCCTCTTAGCACTGCTTTCATCGTGTCCCATAGGTTTGAGTATGTCGTCTCTTTATTTTCATTAAATTCAAGGAAGACTTTAATTTCTTTCTTAATTTCTTCCTTGATCCAGGTATGGTTCAGTAGTTGACTGTTCAGTTTCCATGAGTTTGTCGGCTTTCTGGGGGTAGTGTTGTTGCATTCTAACTTTAATCCGTGGTGATCTGATAAGAAACAGGTAGACACTGATATTTTTTTGTATCTGTGGAGGTTTCCTTTGTTTCCGAGTATGTGGTCAATTTTCGAGAAGGTTCCATGAGCTGCAGAGAAGAAGGTATATTCTTTCCTATTTGGGTGGAATGATCTATAGATGTCTGTTAAGTCCAATTGCTTCATTACCTCCAATAATTCTCTTAATTCTCTATTAGGTTTCTGTCTGATTGACCTGTCCATTGGAGAGAGAGGTGTGTTGAAGTCTCCTACTACTAGTGTGTGTGGTTTAATGTCTGCCTTCAGTTCTAGTAATATTTCTTTTAGATAAGTGGGTGCTTTTGTATTAGGGGCGTAGATATTCAGGATTGATACGTCATCCTGATGAATTGTTCCTGTTATAAGTATAAAGTGTCCCTCTCGATCTCTTCTGATTGATTTTAGTTTGAAGTCAGTTTTGTTAGAAATTAATATGGCCACACCTGCTTTTTTCTTAGGACCATTTGCTTGAAAGACCTTTTCCCAACCCTTTATTCTGAGTAGATGCCTGTCTTTGTGGTTGAGATGTGTTTCTTGCAAACAGCAGAATGTTGGATCCTGTTTTCGTATCCAATCTCTTAGTCTGCGCCTTTTTATAGGTGAACTGAGCCCATTAATATTAAGTGATATTAATGACCAGTGGTTGTTTACTCCCGTTATTCTTATTGTTTTTGGTATTAGAGTTTGTGTGTCTCCCTTCTTTGAGTTGTGCTGGTGAAGGGTTGCTAGATGCCTGAGTTGTTGTAGGCAGTGTTGGCAATGTTGGATTCCTTGGGTTGCGAATTTCCTTCTATTACCTTCTGTAGGGCTGGATTTGTGGCTACGTATTGTTTAAATTTGTTCTTATCCTGGAATGTCTTGTTTTCTCCATTGATAGTGAACGATAGCTTGGCTGGGTATAGTAGTTTGGGTTTGCATCCATGGTCTCTTAGCTTCTGCAGTACCTCTATCCAGGACCTTCTGGCTTTCATGGTTTCCATAGAGAAGTCAGGTGTAAGTCTGATTGGTTTACCTTTATAAGTTACCTGGCCTTTTTCCTTTGCAGCTCTTAATATTCTTTCTTTAACCTGTATATTCTGTGTTTTGATTATTATATGGCGAGGGGATGTTTTTCTTTGGTCCAGTCTGTTTGGTGTTCTGTATGCTTCTTGAATATTCAAAGGAATATCTTTCTTTATGTTGGGAAAGTTTTCTTCCATAATTTTGTTAAAAATATTTTCTGGGCCTTTGAGCTGTGACTCTTCTCCTTCTTCTATTCCAATTATTCTTATGTTTGGTCTTTTTATTGTGTCCCATATTTCCTGCATGTTTTGTGATGAGAATTTGTTGGCTTTGCTGTTTTCTTTGATCAGTGCGTTTATTTTCTCTATGGTGTCCTCAGAATCTGAGATTCTTTCTTCTATTTCTTGTATTCTATTGATTATGCTTGTTTCTGTAGGCTCTGCTCGTTGACCTGGATTTTCCATATCTAGCTGGTGCTCAGTTTGTGTTTTCTTCCTTGCTTCCCTTTCAGTTTTCAATTCTTGAACTGTTTCCATTACCTGTTTGATCGTTTTTTCTTGGTTTCCCAGGGTATCATGTACGTATTTACTCATTTCTTCAAACTTTTGGTTATACTTCTGATCCATTTCTATAAGGGCATTTTTCACATGTTGTTTAATGGCCTCTATTGCTTTCATAAAGTCAATTCTTTCCCCTTCTTCCGTATTAGGATGTTCAAGTCCATCTGTTGTAAGATCATTGGGTTCTGGTGTTTTCATGTTGTTTTTCAGATTATTGGATGAATTCTTGCCTTGGCGCCTGCCCATCTCCTCTTATTGAAACTATCTAATGGGTCTTTCAAAACCGGTTCAGGTTTCCCTGTTGACCAGGGGCTCCTCTTACAAAATACTGTAGCTCTGTTTCCTGGCTCCTGCCAGGGGCCAAGTTCCCTCTCGCCCCTTGGAAGGGTCTTCAGGAACAGGACCCGGCTCCTTCCTTGCTAGGGATCTCGTCAACCAAAGGCCTACCTCTTTGCTTTAATTGTAGTGGGGCGATCTGCTCTCGGTGTTGTGCTCCGGTCCGGCTGTCTGCCGCTGCCCGCGCCTGTCTGCCGCCTGGGCCTCCGCGCCGCTGGTCTGCCGCCTGGGCCTCCGCACCGCTGGGCTGCCGCCTGGGCCTCCGCGCCGCTGGGCTGCCGCCTGGGCCTCCGCGCCGCTGGGCTGCCGCCTGGGCCTCCGCGCCGCTGGGCTGCC
>JABTXL010008264.1:229947-244167 GCA_025134845.1 Neodon shergylaensis
TCCGCGCCGCTGGGCTGCCGCCTGGGCCTCCGCGCCGCTGGGCTGCCCCTGGGCCTCCGCTCCGCTCGGCCTGTTGTCTTTCTATTTTCAACTTTGTTGAAATTCAGACTATGTTGAATCTAGACTACAAGTTGTCTCCACTGACGAACCTTCATTGCTCTTCTTGTCACCGAGGCCAAATTCCTGTTACAAAGGAACTAAATGGAGAAGATTTATTTTCTCTTAATTTCATGACAGGTTAGGCGTGGCACTTGGGGCTTTAGTCTAAATGTGGGAGCTTGTGGTTGTTCTTATATATGGCAGACAGAAGGAGGAGGAGGAGGAGGAGGAGGAGGAGGAGGAGGAGGAGGAGGAGGAGGAGGAGGAGGAGAGAGAGAGAGAGAGAGAGTCACATGCAATGGAGTTGTGATCCATAAGCTTCTTTCCAACAACCTACTTCTTCCTGGCAAGCTTTACCTATTAGGGTGATCTGCCACCTCCCCAAATAGTGTTATCAGTTAGGTACAAAGTATTGCCACATGAATCTGTGACAAGGATTTTACATTCAAAACACAATACTTTGCAAGTGGTTCATTGTCCAGGGAAGTCAGGGCTGGAACCGGGAGGCAGGAGCCAATGCAGAGATCATGGAGGGCGCTGCTTACTGCCTTGCTCGTCATGACTTGCTCAGTCCACCTTCTTATAAAACCCAGGACCACCAGCCCAGGAATGGCAGTACCTACAGTGGACTGGTCTCTCCCCATCAATCAGAAATTTAAAAAGATGCCTTACAGGCTTGTCCACAGTGAAGTTTTATGGGCACATCTTCTCAAATGAACTTCCTCTTAAATGATCCTCGTTTGTATCAAGTTCACATTAAAGCTAGCCAGCAGATGTTGGGGGAGGCTGCTTGTTCATTTCCCAGCCGCCCAGACTCCCAAAATAATCACACAGAAATCTGTATTAATTACAATACTTTTTGGCGAATAGTTTAAGCATATTTTTAGCTAGTTATTCCATCCTAAACTAACCCATCTCCATTAATCTGTGTATGTCACGTGGCTGTGGTTTACCGGGTAAAGTTTCGTCCAGCATCTACCTCTGGTGGGGCTACATGGCTTCTCCTTGACTCTGCCTTCTTCCTCCCAGCACTCAGTTCAGTCTTCCCCACCTAGATCTATTCTACCCTATCACAGGCCAAAGCAGCTTCTTTAGTCATTAACCAATAAAAGCAACACATATACAGAAGGACATCCCACACCATTGTCTTTCATATTTCGACAAATTCCCTTAAGATGTTGTTTGTTATCCAGCCGAGGTTGTATTCCAGAATTCATGATCCTAATTTGTCTGCCCCTGAGGAGAAGTCCAAGGGTAGAAAATATGCCCCTGATATCTGCTGTTTTGTCAACATGCTTTAAAATGTTGATGTTGAAATGCTTGTGAGGGGAGAGTATAAAGAACACTAAACATCTCATGTGCATATCCAAAGCAGTGTCTTTATTCATTAACCAATAAAAGCAACACATATATAGAAAGACTTCCCACACCAAGAAGAGACACCCAGAGGCCCCAGCTGGTCCTCTGTCAGGTTTCAGCTCCTCTCTCCTCCTTGTTCCCGAGCCTTCCCACTTCTGAATCTCTTACCTCTCCTTCTTTTTCTCCCATCTGTGGCTGTCACAGGCCAGAGAGTGCAACAGAGACTCTGGAGAAATCACATCTGCAGCCCTCAAAGACTTGGGCTGGGGACTGCAGAGACACACACAGGACAATGAAACACCATTCCTGACAATTTTAATCACATTCACATGTGACGCTAAGATCACACAGAGAGGCCTCCACAATTGAAGACTGTACATGCAAATACACCCCGAACATGCAAGAGTGGACTAGCAAGCACATCTAGAATCAAACACAGAAACACACAGCTGCACATTCGTATTAGAAATGACCTTTTATATATAAAACACACAGTACACATACACAGGTCCATGCCTGAGTAAATAAACAGACAGAACTGAGCTGATGTGTATACTCACACTCAGAAATTGAGATGCATTGATCCAATGCCCTTTTGTCCTGTGTATCTGTTTCATGGTGTTCTTGCCAACATCTAGGGTGGGGAGAAGGTGATAGGGCATGAGCAGATTACTGACAGCCTAAGCAGGAAGCATGGTACTCACACTCCTGGACAGGAAGCAGGAACAGATGAAGTTGCTCAAGTGGGTGGAGATCCAGGTTCAGCGTAAAGTCCTGCTGGAGTGTGCAGTGAAGTGGACGGTGCTCAGGCCAGGACCATGGAGCCCAGTGTCCTGCTCCTCCTTGCTCTTCTTGTGGGCTTCTTGCTACTGTGGATCAGGGGCAACCCAAAGGCTGTTGGTCAACTCCCTCCAGGACCCCGACCCCTGCCCCTCTTGGGGAACCTCCTGCAGATGGACAGAGGAGGCCTCCTCAACTCTTTCATGCGGGTGAGACATGCACAGGGTCTGTGCCCTATGGGATTAGCCACAAGTTCGCTTCTGGAGATCACTCAGTAGGACAAGCAAAGGACTCCTTCCAGGTCTTAGGTTCAGGTGGGAAGGTTGCTGAGTGAAAGGTGAGGTGCTGATTGGTGGTGAATGGTGCTCAGATCAACAGGTGTGTCCTCGCTGTGTTGGAATCATGTGGGGCACTGAGCTTGGAGTGCAAAAAATATCTGGGTGTCAAGGTGTGCCCAAGGGCTTACAATTTTCCTATTTGGTGCTTCTTTGTTCCAAAATGTTAGAGGCCAGCTCAGTCCTGGCTGTTCTGGAACTCACTCTGTAGATGGCCTCAAACTCATAGAGATCCAACTGCCTTTTCTTACTGAGTGCTGGGATTAATTTTTACTCCTTTAAAATCTAATTCCTTTCTTTCTTATTTTTTTCTCCACTTAACTGTGTCTGAAGGTCCTTCCTACTTGGAGGTAATTTGGTTGCTTGAGTGAGTATAGATGTTGGGGCTACTTACTGTAATGTGAGTACCTTATAAACAGCTACATCACTGAAGAAAATGACACCTCCCTCAGCAATCTTAACTGCCCAGAGACTTACAGTGAGAGTTGGTGACATCCTGTCATGATAGTACAACACGCTGCATCTTTTCCCTGTAGCGAGAGTCATTATATCATGTGCAAACAAGGTTCCCAGGGGTTGGCCATGTGCACTGGGCAGGGAATTCCTACCCTCTAAGGGACTCTTTAAAGAATTGTTCAAATCCACAATCAAATGTATGTGGCAATGTCAGGGAGCTGAGCTGGCTTCCTTGGGTCTCAGGTGGTGTAGGAGGTCCTTCTGTCTATATGTTGCTTTTATTGGTTACTGAACGAAAAACTGCTTTGAGCCTATGGCAGGAAAGAACAGAACTAGGCAGGGAAAGCTAGGCTGTATGCTGGGGGAAAGAAGGGCAGAGTCAGAGAGAAGCCATGGAGCCACCAGAGACAGATGCTAGGAACTTTACCCGGTAAGCCACAGCCATGTGGCAATACACAGATTAATGGAGATGGGTTAAATTAAGATATAAGAGTTAGCCAATAAGAAGTTATAGCTAATGGGCCAAGCAGTGATTTAAATAATATAGTTTCTGTGTGGTTATTTAGGTTCTGGGTGGCCAGGAACCAACAAGCTCCTTTCTCCAACAACAGTTAAGCATGGTTTGGTAGTGTCTTTTTCTTCTACCCTCAGGAGATGAGAGTCTGTAGATAAACTCATAAAAATTAATTAGGCAAGTTACTTGACCTGAGTGATATTGGACACAAGCAAAGCAATAAGAAATTTAAGATAAATTGAGAGTTCAAACAGACTTACGTAAGAGACAGGACTTGAACAAATCACAAAGACTTTCTAGGAGGATGATAGGTATGGAAAACAAGCCATTCCTGAGCAGCAGCTGGTGCTAGGGAAAGAGTGGAGCCAGGTGGATGAGGTCACAGTGTGACAGGGGAGAGGCCGGCACTGAATCTTCAGGTCATAGGGATGAACTGGCTTTGTGTGAGCCAAAGATGGTAAGAACTGAAGTGGTTCAACCAAACAGGCAAGAGAAAGCCTCCTCATGTCTTTGTTTTCTGTTGCTGCCACAAAAGTCCAGAGGCTAAGTTCTTTATAAATTAAAGCTTATCTAGCTCGTAATTGTGGGGTTTGACAGTCTAAGATCAAACAGTTAATTCTTGCACTCTCTGGTGAGACCTTTCTTATGTGTCACATTAAGTCAGAGGATGGGGAAACCTGTGACATGCAGAAGAGGTTCACCATGACGGGTGTGCTATGATTTATTGTGGGGCAAGTGATCCTGGCAGGTCCCACTGTGGGTAAGATAGTCTGTGGCATGCAAAAAACAGACAGGCATGCCATGCAGAGACAGTTTGGGTATAGAGTTTATCTTGTGGGTATTGGGAGGTAAAACAGTAGGGGGTTATGGAGGAGAGAGAGAGAAAGATAGGGACAAAGAAAAACAGGAAAGAGTATGGGGGAAGAGAAGGCAGAGGCTGTCTCTTCAGAATAACAGAGAGAGAGAGAAGGAGGAAGAATGGCGGCAGGAGATCAGCTTTCCTCAGCAGGAATCAGAGATTGGGAATGGGCAGAGCTTGTCTCTTCAAGAGATAGGACACCCAGGTGATAGGGTAGGCCAGCACAATTATAATTATAACATTCCCATCTTTTTATTATAATAAAAAGGTGAGGAGTTAGGCATAGCAGTTAAAGGGGATGATGATGTCGAATTCGGGAGACCGCTTCCTGCTGATTTGTGGACATCAGAGTCTTCGGGAACCTGAGAAACCTGGGGTGCTGGTCATACCCTGGAGTATCTGACTGATTTGGTCCTGTCCAGGATTTTTGGTGTGGAACTGTCTGGTGTCTCTTTGATCTGGTGAGGGGCCGGCAGAGTAGAGGACAGGGTTAAGCTTAGGAAGAGAAAATTTTTCTTTTGATCTTGGTAAATGAGGAGGAAAGTGTCAGGACCATGGAACTGAGAGAGGGGTGTTTCTGAACTGTTTAAGGTGAATCCTTCAATTCAGCTTGCTGGAACTCACAAGAATTTTTTGAGTTTGTGAAAGCATAAGTTTTAGATACATACATTGTATAAACAGCAGCATAATTATGCCAAAATGACTGTGACAGATGTTTTTGCACAACTAAAAGTATCTTTAGAAAACAATCAAAGGGAATTTGAAATCTTGATCTACAGTGTAGTACTGGTACTCTGCCCAGTAAAATGGAATGTTTTCATGAGATAAACACACTACATTGTAGGCAGTGGGATCTCCCCATAGCCATTCACACAATGCCAGACACCAGACAAAGACAGAAGCAGCAAACATGTAAAGGCACGGCAGAAACAAAAGATGTTCCAGGGTCTGTGGTCTCAGGGTCTTGCCTGTCCAAGATTGACCCATGAGAGAGTTTCTTCCTGGTGGATTAACATTTTGAACTTCAGTTGTCACCTGATGGTCCTCTGACATGGTCACAAGCACTCGATGTTATGATGCTATTATAATGGGGAGTATTATTTCAGCATCATCTTAAAAACAGGTGTTTTAGCTGGTTGTGGTGCCACATCACATCCTGTTAATCGGGTGCTAGGAATAAACTCAGGGCATCACACATGCCAGGCAAGCATTCTGCCAACCAAACGCATCCTCAGTCCCTAGCGGAGGGACATTAAATGTTCCTCCCCCACCTCTTTTATTCTCCTCTGTCTTTTTTTAATCATCATCATCTTGTCCATTACTATTGCCTCCTCCATTCTTCTGAGATCTGCCTCAGGGATGGATCGATGTATCTGTCACAGGAGTGGGTTCGCTATCAAAGTGAGTTCAGCCCCATCTTTCTCAGATTCGTGCTTTGCTGCCCTTTCTTTTTTTATTATTTCTCTTTTTTATTTTTTAACTCTTTTATTTATTGATTTTTATTGAGCTCTACATTTTCTCTGCTCCCCTCCCTACCTCTCCTCTTCCCTCTTCAATCCTCCCCCAAGGTCCCAATGCTCCAAATTTACTCAGGAGATCTTGTGTTTTTCTACTTCCCATGTAGATTAAATTTATGTAAGTCTCTCTTAGTGTCCTCATTGTTGTCTAAGTTCTCTGGGATTGTGGTTTGTAGGCTGGCTTTCTTTGCCTTATGTTTAAAAACCACCTATGAGTGAGTACATGTGATAATTGTCCTTTTTTGTCTGGGTTACCTCTCAAAATAATGTTTTCTAGCTCTATCCATTTTCCTGTAAAATTCAAGATGTCTTCACTTTTTTCTGCTGTGTAGTACTCCATTGTGCAAATGTACCACATATTCCTTATCTATTCTCTGGTTGAGGGGCATTTAGGTTATTGCCAGGTTTGGGCTATGACAAACAAACCTGCTATGAACGGAGTTGAGCACATGTCCTTGTGGCACAATTGAGCATCCTTTGGATATATACCCAAAAGTGGTATTACTGGGTCTTGAGGAAAGTTGTTTCCTAATTTTCTGAGAAATCGCCACACAGACATCCAAAGGGGCTGTACCAGCTTGCATTCCCACCAGCAATGCAGAAGTGTTCCCTTTTCCCCACAACCTCTCCAGCATAAATTGTCATCAGTGTTTTTGATCTTGGCCATTCTTACAGGTATAAGATGGAATCTCAGAGTTGTTTTGATTTGCATTTCTCTGATGACTAGGGATGTTGAATATTTCCTTAAGTTTCTTTCTGCCATTTTAGACTTCTCTGTTGAAAGTTCTCTGTTTAGGTCTGTACTCCATTTTTTTATTGGATTATGTGTTCTTTTGAGGACCAATTTCTTGAGTTCTTTGTATATTTTGGAGATCAGTCCTCTGTCTGATGTAGGGTTAGTGAAGATCTTTTCCCATTCTGTAGGCTACCATTTTGTCTTGTTGACCATGTCCTTTGCTTTACAGAAGCTTTTCAGTTTGAGGAGGTCCCAATTATTAATTGTTTCTCTTAGTGTCTGTGCTGCTGGGATTATATTTAGGAAGTGGTCTCCTGTGCCAATGTGTTCAAGAGTACTTCCCACTTTCTCTTCTATAAGGTTCAGTGTGGCTGGCTTTATGTTGAGGTCTTTGATCCATTTAGATTTGAGTTTTGTGCACAGTGATAGATATGAGTCTATTTCCATTCTTCTACATGTTGATATCCAGTTATGCCAGCACCATTTTTTAAATATGCTTTCTTTTTTTCAATTGATATTTTTTTGTTTCTTTGTCAAAAATCAGGAGTTAGAAGATTTGTGGATTGATATCCGGGTCTTCTATTCAGTTCCATTGGTCCTCTTGTTTGTTCTTATATCAATACCAGGCTGTTTTCAGTGCTGTAGCTCTGTGGTAGAGTTTGAGGTCAGGGATTGTGATACCTCAGGAAGTTCTTTTATTGTACAGGATTGTTTTGGCTACCCTGGTTTTTTGCTTTTTCATATGAAGTTGAATGCTGTTCTTTTGAGGACTGTCAAGAATTTTGCTGGGATTTTGATGGGCATTGCTTTGAATCTGTAGATTACTTTTGGTAAGATAGCCATTTTTAATATGTTAATTCTGCCTACCCAAGAGCATGGAAGATCTTTCCACTTTCTGATGTCTTCTTCAATTTCTTTCTTCAAAGATTTAAAGTTTTTGTCATACATGTCTTCCACTTGTTTGGTTAGAGTTACTCTGAGATATTTGATGCTATTTGTGGCTATTGTAAAGGGTGTTTATTCCCTCATTTCTTCCCCAGCCCTTTAATCATCTGTGTACAAGAGGGCTACTGATTTTTTTGGAGTTAATCTTGTATCTGCTAAATTACTGAAAGGGTTTATAAGTTGTAGAAATTCCTTAGTAGAATTTTTCGGATGGCTTATGTAAACTGTCATATCATCAGCAAACAGTGAGAGTTTGACTTCTTCTTTTCCAATTTGTATCCCCTTGATTTCCTTTTGGTATCTTATAGCTCTAGCTAGGACCTCAAGAACTATATTGAATAGATATGGAGAAAGTAGACAACCTTGTCTTGTTCCTGATTTAAGTGGGGTTGCTGGGAATTTCTCTCCATTTAGTTTGATGTTGGCTGTTGGCTTGCTGTATGTTGCCTTAATTATGTTTAGGTATATATCTTGTATCCCTGCTCTCTCCAAGACCTTTATCATGAAGGGAGTGGTATTTTGTCAAAAGCTTTTTTGGCATCTAATGAGATGTTCAAGTGGTTTTAATTTTTTCAGTTTATTTATATAGTGGATTACGTTGATAGATTTTCGTATGTTGAACCATCCCTGGATCTCTGAGATAAAGCCAACTTGATCATGGTGAATGATGGTTCTGATGTGTTCTTGGGATCAATTTGCCAGTATTTTATTTAGTATTTTTGCATCAATGTTCATGAGTGAGATTAGTCTTTAATTCTCTTTCTTTGTAATGTCTTTCTGTGGTTTGGGTATCAAGGTAATTGTAGCCTCATAAAAAGAGTTTGGCAATTTTCCTTCTGTTTCTATTGTGTGGAATAATTTGAGGAGTATTGGTATTAGTTCTTCTTTGTAAATCTTGTGTTCTTTGTAAATCTTGAGGAAGCTGGGTGCTGGTGGCGCACACCTTTAATCGCAGCAGTCAGGAGGCAGAGGCAGGCAGATCTCTGTGAGTTTGAGACCAGCCTGATCTACAAGAGCTAGTTCCAGGACAGGCTCCAAAAGCTACAGAGAAACCTTGTCTTGAAAAAAAAAACAAGTAAATCTTGTGGAATTCTGACCTGAAACCATCTGGTACTGGGCTTTTTTTGGTTGGGAGACTTTTGATGACTATTTATATTTCTTCAGCAGTTATAGGTCTGTTTGATTTGCTCATCTGGTCTTGACTTAATTTTGGTAAGTGATATTTATCCAGAAAGTTGTCTATTTCCTTTAAGTTTTCCAATTTTGTGGAATACAAGTTTCGAAATATGACCTCATGATTCTCTGTACTTCCTCCATGTCTGTTGTTATGTCCCCATTTTCATTTCTGATTTTGTTAATTTGGATATTCTCTCTTGCTTTTTGGTTAGTTTGGATAAAGGTTTGTCTATTTTGTTGGTTTTCTCAAAGAACCAACTCTTTGTCTCATTGATTCTTTGTATTATTTTCTTTGTTTCTATTTTGTTGATTTCAGCTCTCAATTTGATTATTTCCTGCCATCTATTTCTCTTAGGTGACTTTGCTTCTTTTTGTTCTAAAGTTTCCAAATGTTCTGTTAATTCACTAGTGTGGGATTTTTCCAGCTTCTTTATGTAGTTGTTTAGTGCTATGCACTTTCCTCTTAACACTGCTTTCATTGTGTTCCATAAATTTGGGTATGTAGTGTGGTCATTTTCATTGAATTTTAGGGAGTCTTTAATGTCTCCCTTTATTTCTTCATTGACCCATTGATGATTCAGGTGAGCATTGTTTAATTTCTATATGTTTGTGGGTTTTTTTGGAATTAGTATTGCTGTTGAATTCTAGTTTTAAACCATGGTGATTTGATAAGGTACATTGGATTATTACAATTTTTTGTATTTGTTGATGTTTGTTTTGTTAATGAGTATGTGGTCAATTTTTGAGAAGGTTCCATGAGGTGCTGAGAAGGTATATTCCTTTCTGTTTGGATGGAATATTCTATAGATGTCTGTTAAGTCCATTTGAGTCATAACATCTGTTAGTTCTCTTATTTCTCTGTTCATTCTTTTGTCATACTGACCTGTCCAGTGGTGAGAGTGGAGTGTTGAAGTCTCCCACTATTAGCATGTGGGGTTTAATGTGTGATTTAAGCTTTAGAAGTGTTTCTTTTACATTTGAGGGAGGCCTTCTATTTGGATCGCTGCCCTTTCTTTAAGCATGGATGACATGGAAAGAAATTTCTTCCTTCCAGATGCATTTCACACTCAAAATATCCATTCTCAAAAAATTAATAATCTGTGATCTATATAAAGTGTCACACCTTAGGCATTTGGAAAATAAACTGAGACCAAAGATGATGGTCAGCTCAGAGAAGGTTCACAGGCACAGGAATAGACAGTGAGAGGAGCGGCCGAGATCTGGAGCATACAAGTCTGTGAAATGTTCCTGGAATAAAGCCATTTGATGATATAGCTATTGCTCAAACTTTTCAGAATTGGGCTAAAAGTTCAGGCCACCTCTTTTGTAAATGTGCATACAGAAATTGACATAAACTTTTGGCATTTTCCAGGTCTTATGATCCTAGTATTTGGGAGGTGAGGCTAAAGGATCAAGAATTCAAAGTCATCCTTTTACTACAGAGAGAACTTGAGACAAGCCTGGGGCACAAACATCTGTCGGGGAAAAAAAAAGCTTGACACACACAAAATAATTTTAAGAATTCATGGACTTGTTCCAGGTCTTTCTTGGTCCATTTAGTCACCCAATGTGTTTTGTTTTGACTAGTGAAAAGAGAAGGAATGAACACATGTGTGTCAATCCGTGTTTATTAAATGACACCTCACTTGGTCCACACATTCACTTATTCAAGAACTCATTGATAATTTATTTGGCCCCTTTGTCCTGGAGAGCATTCTAGTTATGACATCTCAGAGGTGGATAAGTTCACCACACTAACAGAACATTACCCTGCCAGTGACAGACAGACACAGCAGATGGACAGGAGCGGGGGGGGGAAGCAGCATGGTGTTTCAGCAAACAGTGAGGGGTGTGACACAATGTCTTGCTCTCCTTGTGAGTGAGCAAAGACTCTGAGAGACATAGAATGTGGCACCAAGGGAGGCAGGTGCTACAGAAAGGACCTGAAGGGGAACAGAGTCAGGCACAACATGTGTCTGGTGTCAAAGAGGAACAAGGGAAGAATGAAGGAAGGGAGGGATGGAGACTCAGAAGACCAATGGGATCATGTCAGTTTGGGCAGTGCTGACCAAGGTGGACCTTGATCTTATTTTCAGCAACAAGGGTACAGTGAGAGGCTTAGGGAAGGTTCGGGATATTAAGTAAGGAATGTTTCAGTGAATGCTGTGACTTGAGTTGTGGTGAAACTGTTCTTATGGATGTAAGAGCAGAAGTAGGGGACCAGGATGGGGCTTACAGAAGGCAGTGCATAGGATTTAAAGTAACTTTAACAACACTGTGGGACAATGGTCTGTACCCTGTCACATATATTTTTAAATAAATGCCAATTGGCCAGTAGCCAGGCAGGAAGTATAGGTGAGGTGACCAGGCAGGAAGTAGAGTCAGGGCAACAAGAATTCTGGGAAGAGGGAAGTGCATTCTGCAGTCATGACCCAGCCAGAGAAGCAAGATGTGATTGCCTTGTTGAACAAGGTACTGAGCCACATGGCTAATAGAGGCAAGAATAATGGGCTAATGTAAGTTCTAAGAGTTAAATAAGAAGCCTTAGCTAATGGGTCAATTGGTTTATAACTAATGTAGACCTCTGTGTGATTCTTTGGGATTTAACGGCTGCAGGACTGGGTGGGACAGAAAGCCTTAGTCAACAGAATGGTGCCCAAATTGTGGACAATAGCATCCACAGAAAACATGAGAGAGCTTGGGGAGTAATTCTAAACACAAAATAACAGCATTATTCATGGCTTCTTGGTAGCAGCAGTTTCTTGGGTCTGCTCTGCTGACTAGAGGCAAGCAAGTACTCTCATTTAAGAGAGGCTTCCTGAATCCGCTTTCATTGCAGAACCTTGCAGCTCTTTTAAAGATTTCCTGCAACAAAACACTTAAATGGTGCTGATGAAAAGCATGCTTTTTGGTGGTGGCAGGGACCTTTAAATGCCATAGAGTTACAGCAATAAACATGGCTCCAATTAGCACCTCCACTATGAGGCTAAAATCTCAGAAAGCTAAAGAATAGGCTGGATCCAGCCATCAAAGCCACAGCTTTAATCCTAGATATATTGCTTAGCAAATTAAAGACTCATATGGTCAGAAAAAAAGAGAGCTATGCAGTAAAGATAGATTCAAAGATGAAAACAATCTCTAAATGGTTTATTGTGTGTTTAAAAATGTATGTAGGCTTGGGAGAAAAAAAAGCATAAAGTCCTTAAAAGAAAAAAAGAGAATAGTTGGTTGTGGTGGCGCACACCTTTAATCCCAGCACTTGGGAGGCAGAGGCAGAGAATACTCACTCTCTGTGTGTTCAAGGACAGTCTGGTCTACAGAAGGAGTTCAAGGACAGTCAAAGATATACAAAGAAACCCTGTCTCAAAAAGCCAAAAATAAAACAAATAGAGGTTAAAATAAAGCCATGTAAAGATGAAAAATACAAGAGAGTCTGGATACTGTATGTTATTATGTTCTCTTTGAATTGTTTGAATGCTGAGGAAGGAGCAACCCGCTGCTAAAAGATATCTGTTTATAAATACTGCTGAATTAATACAAGATAGGTATTTTGAAAATACCTTGATTTCAAAATTTAAGTCAAAAGGTATGTTACTTTGGAGAAGAAGTTTTGCTTTTGTTTCCACAGGAAATGAGAAGCTTTAGATTTATTCTGAGTTAAGAAAAATCAGGTTTGATCAAGGAAGACCACCTGAGAAATCTCTGCTAGAAGCAGATGGCCCAGATGTCTGAGTTCTACATCCAGAACAGCCTCAAGACTGCTGGCTGAGATGATCAAGCCTCACAGGATACTGCAGTCATGACTCGATCATAATTCTAAATTTTCTTTAGGTCTCCATAAGATTATCAGTGCCCCCAACCATCAGGAAGTAGCCTGGAAAACTATGCCCACATTCCCAAAAAAATGGACTTTGGATATTTTCCTTTGTTTAGAATGTTGATTACAAGTTGTTATGGATAATGGACAGGAGAAAGGCAAAAAAAAAAACTATTAGATTCAGAGTTCTTGTTTAAAAAAAAAGGGGGAAGTGCTGTGGGACAATGGTCTGTACCCTGTCATTTATATTTTAAATAAATGCTGATTGGCCAGTAGCCAGGCAGGAAGTATAGGTAGGGTGACCAGGCAGGAAGTATAGACGGGGCTATGAGAATTATGGGAAGAGGGAAGTACATTCTGTAGTCATGACCTAGCCACAGAAGAAGTAAGATATGACTGCCTTGCAGAATAAGGTACCAAGCCACATGGCTAACAGAGACAATATAATACAAGTTAATATAAGTTAATGGGGGTAGAGGGCAGAAGAGGGCACCAGCTGTCCTCCTCTACCAATTTACCCATTCCATTGAGGCAGGATCCCTCCCTGAACCTGGATCTGGAATTCAACAAGATCT
Source organism: Neodon shergylaensis (assembly GCA_025134845.1). Lineage (NCBI taxonomy): Eukaryota > Metazoa > Chordata > Mammalia > Rodentia > Cricetidae > Neodon > Neodon shergylaensis. The sequence goes on from JABTXL010008264.1 coordinate 243,116, forward strand.
AGGAATCCTATCTTCACCATCAAAACTTTAATCAGGAGTCCTATGCTTGTATGAACCAACCCACTGGCTTATTGTATTGGTACTGAGATATAAAATCCTAGTCATCACAACTATGCAACAAGTGCTCTTATCCAATGAGCCCCAATTACAATGTTTGCAAATGCTGTTTCATCTATCTATCAGCTATTTATCCATCAATCTATATGCAACTATGTATGTATCTATCTATTGTCTATCATCTATCTATTATCTATTTTCTATCTATTATCTCTCTATCTATCTATTATCATCAAGATCATCATCATACTTGTGTATGTGTGAGTGTGTGTATAAATGTCTGAAGAAGCCAAAGAGGTCATCAAATCCCATGAAGCTGGCATTACAGGCAGGTTTTAGCTATCTGACATGGAAGGTCAGACAAAACTCAGGGCCTCTGCAACAACGGCAGTACTCTTAGCGACTGAGCCACTTCTCCTGCCCTGCCTATTAAGTTTTGAGTTAAGATGTTGTTGAACTGGGTCACCCCTCAAAAAGCCTACCTCCATGAATTTTAAAGATGAACACACTTTCTTAACCACTAATGTTGAACATCAAGACTGGTCCCTGTCTCAGCCCCTTGTAGTCACTAGCTCCATCAACTGCATCTGTGTTTGAACATCATTTAGATGCAGCAGATGGGAACAAAACTTGCATTTGTGTAGCATTAAGTTGGCAAGTTTCACTTACACTATTGATCTGGTCTGAGGATTGTCAGTTCATTGTTGCAAAAAAATGAATACATCAACATCAAACGTGTGCAGAGCTTTTTCTTAGCATGGTCCCCAAACAACACTTGGCACTGATCATTTTCATAGCCTTCATTTCTAGTAGCTACAGTGCAATCTAGAGAGAGTAAAGGTTACAGGAGGATGAGGGAAGGTTATTTGCAACACCACACCAAGCTCCCAAGGGCTATCAGCACTGGAGTGTTTTCATGTTCCTGGAACCAATTCCCTGTAGATGCCCTGATGGTTGCATTGCCAGGCATTTTCCCAACTGTCCATACTGCAGTC
>JABTXL010008264.1:254167-283189 GCA_025134845.1 Neodon shergylaensis
GAAATTCACACAGCCATCCCTGAACCCTTCTCTGCACCATTCCCTCCAAGGGGGAGTTAGCTATCAGTTCAGAGTCAGGATGCTGTCCTAGGAGTAGGAGCAGTGTGGAGACTGACTACACATACTTCACCTCTTGGTCCCAGCATTCTAGCTCCAGAAATGATTAGCTGAGCTTCCTTGGTGAAAGTGCCCCCTTCTGTGTATATAAATAGCACTTCATAATCTCTATACTACTGAGGGGAGTTAAATAAAAGTATGCGTGCATCTCTGAGAAAAGAGCCCAGACTCTTATGTGCATCTTATGTGCAAATGTGGTAACAGCTGTTGCTGTTCATTGAGCAGTGAGTGGTGGGGACACCATAACAGAGATGGGGCTAAAGCCAAATATTTCCCTGGTTCTATACCCCTATCTCCTGTCCTGTGTCCTCATCCTCTAGGAACACCTCTGGACCCCAGCTTCCTCTTCCAGTACTTCACAGACAACATCATCTGCTCCATTGTCTTTGGAGAACGTGTTGATAAAAAAGACCGCCAGTTCCTGCACATGCTGGACCTGATCTATCAGACCATCTTGCTCACCAGCTCATTCTCAGGCCAGGTCAGTGGGTGGGAAGAGTGGAGCTTCCAAGGCAGAGAAAAGAAGAGACTGCTCTTTGGGCAAAAAAGGGAATATCTTGGGGGCTGGAGAGATGGCTCAGTGGTTAAGAGCATTGCCTGCTCTTCCAAAGGTCCTGAGTTCAATTCCCAGCAACCACATGGTGGCTCACAACCATCTGTAATGAGGTCTGGTGCCCTCTTCTGGCCTGCAGGCACACACACAGACAGAACGTTGTATACATAATAAAAAAAAATTAAAAAAATGGGAATATCTTAGGGCTGGAAGAATAGCGGAGACAACATGGAGAAGCAAGGTGCCTGTGTCCTAGAGGAATTGAGGGAGGAAAGAGCCGAACAAAAGAAGAATGTTAAGCAGGATGGAGAGGCTTGAATGCAGAAATATAGACCCATCCTGACATGAGAAAATGATGACATGGGGGATGCAGAGGACAGAGGACACACTATTTCATGTCCGAGCCCCTGAGTTCATCCCCAGGAAGTGGTGGTGTACAGCACATGAAATTCCAGCATTTTGTTGGTGGATGCTGGGGTATCAGAAATTTGGGCTGATCCTTGGTTACATGTTGAATTTAAATCCAGTCTAGCATAAATGTGTTCAAAATACATAACCCACAAATTGAAACAAATTAAGACAAAACAGCAAGGTGACTGGGAGAGAGAGCAAAGAAGAAGAAAAGGGAGATAGAGAGAATGTAAAATGAAGGTTAGAGACTGATTTAGAGATACAGTTCAAAGGCATGTATATGTATGGTGTGCATGTATGGTGTGTGTGTGTGTGTCTGTGTGTGTGTCTGTGTGTCTGTGTTCCTTCATGACATCTGTGGACCTAGGAGCATTGCCCCCTTCCTGAGACCTGATAACTCCATATGACCTGCTGGGCCCTTCTTTCTTGCAGATGTTTGAGCTCTATTCGGGTTTCCTGAAGGTCTTTTCTGGTACCCAGAGACAAATCTCCAAAAACATGCAGGAAATCCTTGAGTACATTGGCCACAGCGTGGAGAAGCACCAGGAAACCTTGGACCCAAACAATCCAAGAGACTTCATCGATACCTACCTTATACGCATGGAGAAGGTACGTCCTGCGTGAATGAGAGGGGATGGCTGAGAGTGAAGGCTGAGGATGTGAGTGGAGGAAAAGGGGGCAGAGGATGGGGAGGAGAAACAGGAAATGGAGTGGAGAAGATGCAGAAGAGTCCAGAAAATGGTGAAAATAAAAGGAGGAGAAAATGTGATATGGAGAAAGAAGGGTGGGGAAGAAACACAGAGTGAGGGACAAAAGGCAGGAAAGACCTCAGAGAAAGAAAGAACCTGGGAGACAAACCATGCTAAACTACAAGAGAGCACAGTAGAGAGAGAAGACAGAGCAGAAGCCAAGTGACATTGTTAAGGACTGAGAAATGCCATGTGGTCCAGATAGTGAGACAGAAGGACAATTCCCAGGATGTGTGTGCATCTTCCTGCAAGGCCCCAGTTACCCCTGATCCTCCCTTCGCTCTCCCATCTGGAACCAGGAGAAGTCCAACCCACACACGAAGTTCCATCACCAGAACCTCATGATGTCTGTGCTGTCTCTCTTCTTTGCTGGCACGGAGACCAGCAGTACCACACTCTGCTATGGCTTCCTGTTCATGCTCAAATTCCCCCATGTTGCAGGTGAGTTTGGGAACTTCTAGCTCCCTACTGGCTACAGAGGTTTGTGTGGAAAAAAGAGACATGGGCTTCTTACATATAGAACTCTGAAAGCTTTGGCCTCCTTCTAAACTAAGGCAGTGCTATGGGTGGTTGATCCATGTAACCATCTATCCTTCCGCCACCCTTTCTTCCCTCCTTCTTTCCTTCTGTCTTTACACCATTCACTCATCTCTCTGTCCTTCCACCTCTTCATCCATTTACCCATTCTATTCATTTACCCATTCACTATCTACCCATCCATATATTCATCTACATACCTATTCACACACTCATGTAATCCTCTGCCCATCTTCTCTATACCCATAGATATTAATCCTTGATTCTTTCATCTCTGTTTGACCCAATGACATATATTTCACTCATTTATTTGGATGAATCAGCTTATGAGTTTTATCCTTTATCACAACTAGTTTGGCAGGCTCTCTGTCATTGATTCATGGGTTTATTCATATACAAATCTTCTCATTCCTTAATCCTTCCCAATGGCCTTTGAATTCACCCTTCACGTGTCTATCTATTCTTCTATGTACCCATTTAATAATTCATTCATTTATCTGTGATTATTTATCATACAATACACCTACCTGTTTATTCCTATATTTGTTCATTTATTCATTCACATATTCCTTTGCTAAACCTAACATCACTTCATTATTGGTTAGTTATGTTCATTGATTTATTTGTGTATGAGCCTTTGTTGATTTATTAATTGAGTAATACAGTGAGTGAGAAGTGGAATGTGGACATCCAGTGCTGGAAGAAGCTATTTGTTTGTTTCCCAGCCACCTGGCATGTTAGACTCAATATAATCCCAAACTCTCTCAGGTTTAAAGTGGATTGTAGTTGTCCATGTTGGTGCCAATTTGTTGGCAGAGGAAGTTGCTTTTTGGTTCCCAGCTTAGACCCAAAATGATCACACAGAAACTGTATTAATTAAATCACTGCTTGGCCTATTAGCTCTATTTTCTTATTGACTAACTCTTATATATTAATTTAGCCCATTTCTATTAATCTGTGTATTGCTACTGGCTATGGTTTACTGGCTAAAGTTCCAGTGTCTGTCTCCAGCAGGGCTTCCTTCCTCCCAGTATTCAGTTTAGTCTTCCCTGCCTAACTAATTTCTGCCCTATCAGCAGGCCCAAAGCAGCTTCTTTATTAATGAATGATATTCACAGTATACTGAGGGGAATCCCACATCACTTCCCCTTTTCTGTTTAAATGAAAAGGAAGGCTTTCTCTTCAACATAGTAAAATTACATATAACAAAACAGGTATCAAGCAAGAATTATAGTTACAATATTTGTATCTACTTTATCTGTTATCATAACGAAGGAAAACTATAACTATCAATTCTTCAACTTTATCAAAGACTCCCAAAATATATAATATTAAAGCATTTTAAATGCCATACTCCATAGTCTTTGAAAGGTTTGAAGAATGCCTATCTATCTGAAATACAACTCTGTACAGCTAAAAAATCTTAAACGACTAAATGAGCTGCACAAACACAATACCTTAATCAAAAGCAGGAATATACATATAACAAAATTGACCTTAAATTTTTATCAATAAACCAAGATACATACCAATGCAAGTATCTATAGCATATCCCCCTTGAATGTAAACAAACATTTGTAAGCAATATTTGGGAATATGGGCATAGTTTTCTCCAAACTTCTTCCTGCTGTTTATTGGGTGAAGTAATTTTTTGAGGGGTGTTCAAGTCAACCTTCCAGAGGGTCTTGGTCCACCAAAGCACATTAGTCTGGAAGCCATCCACAGGTTCTCATCCTCTGTGGAAACAAAAGAAGAACCTCTTTTCCAAAGCAACATATTTTTAGACCCATAGTCTGAAGTCAAAATACCTTTAAAATATATATGTTGGTTTAGCTTAGCAGTCCCCAAAATTAAATGTCTCTCTGCAGTCAAAAAATTCAAAGAAAACACAATAATATACATAATCCAGACTTTGAATTTCCCATCTTTATGTGGCTTATTCCTTCTTTACTCCTTTTAATCTATAAGTCTTACTCTGTCTCATTAAAGACTTTACCATTTTTTAACCATTTACTTGTTTTTATAACTGTCTATATTCTTTTTCTTCTCTCTCACATGCCTATGTACATTTATCCAACACTGTTACCCATTTAGAGGTCTTTTCTATCTGAATCTGTCTTTATTGTGTATCTGTAATTCTTAACTATCCAGGAGCACTTCTTAATATGCTAAGCACTTCTTAAAAACTTAAGCTGTAGCATTGCTAGATTAAATATGGTACAGCCTGTTTACTCCACACAGTCCAACATGGTGGAAGTCCATTCACCACCTCTGCAAGCTGTGCACATTGCCCAATTCCAAGTATGCAGTCGGTCTATGTGAAGTTATTAAACAGTTTATAACACGCTGTTTACAAACCCCATTTAAATGCTCAGCCTTCTGAAAGAGCCAGAGGTCACGCTGGCAGCATGGCCCAGAAAACTGGCATTTCAGAAGAGTGTGGCATTTTCTCTGCTATGGCTGAATCAGCAAGACCACTCTTAAAGGAGCCACAGCATACCGCCAGGAAACAAAGACCATTTGGGGAAAAAAAATGTGGCTAAACTTTGAATTTTTGCTTATAGAGTTCCTTTCCAAGCTTTCTCAGCTTTTATATGGATTTAGTCCACCACATTGGTGCACCAATTTGTTGGCAGAGAGAAGCACTTTTTGGTTCCCATCTGCTTAGCCACAATAATCACACAGAAACTGTATTAATTAAATCACTGCTTGGGCTATTAGCTCTAGTTTCTTATTGGCTAACTCTTATATATTAATTTAACCTATTTCTATTAATCTTTGTATCGTCACATGGCTGTGGCTTACTGGCTAAAGTTCCAGCATCTGTCTCCAGCAAGGCGACATGGCTTCTCTCTGACTCCACCTTTCTTCCTCCTAGCGTTCAATTTAGTCTTCCCTACCTACCTAAGTTCTGCCCTATCAACAGGCCCAAAGCAACTTTTTTTTATTAACCAATGATATTCACAGCGTTCAGAGGGGAATCCCACATCAATCCAGTTTTGCTTTGCTCATTTCACTCACTCAGCAATCTTTCCTTTAGTAACCGACTCATCTATTGCTTGGCTGACTTACACCTCACATTCTAAGAATTTGAAATCAATGTGATGTTGTTGTGAGTTTGTCTATGTGGCTCATGTGTGGAGGTGGGAGAACAACTTTGTGCAGTTGGGTCTCTCCTGCACATTTCCATGGGTTCTGATGTCAAAGCCAGGCTGTCAGGATGGAAATCAATGCATTTGCTGACTGAGCCCTTTCATCTGCCATCATATTCACCAATGTGTTCATATTCTGTATTCAGTTATACACAGATTAATTTACTTCCCTTTTATTCCTGAGAATATAGCCTCAGATATTTAACCTGTATTTTTTTTACAAATGTTCATTGATGTTTTGTGTGCATATATTTCTGTGTGAAGGTGTTGGATATCTTGGACCTGGATTCACAGATAGTGTAAGCTGCCATGAGGCTGCAGAGAATTGAACCGGGGTCCTCTTCAAGAGCTGTCAGTGTTATTGTCCACTAAACCAGCTCTCCAGCACGCTGAATTTTTATATATAAATTCCATGCAAAGAATTCTGTCTGTCTGTCTGACTCTGGTGTGTGTTATGTAGGAACACAAATTATAACATTACATTTGAAATGAGAAGAATTCTTACCATCTCCCGCTCAAGCCCTCTCTCAGACTGATAAATGAAAAATAGCCCTTTTCTGTGGGTTTTCCTTTTCTCTCTTTTATGAGCAAGGCTGGAGCTTTGGAGAAAGTCTCTAGCATAACTCTAAGCATGACTGGAGAGACAGGTGCCCAAAAAAAGCACAGGTGTGCATGTCCCAGAGTGCACTGTGTTTTTCTCAACAGTCTCCTGGCTCTGCACTGTTCCTAGGCTATTGGCTCACAGAAAACAGGATCACTGTGCATTGCCTCTGTGAAGGGGGCTGTCATTATTTATTGTTTCCCTTTTTCTGTGCAGAGAAAGTCCAAAAGGAGATCGATCAGGTGATCGGCTCACACCGCCCACCAGCCCTTGATGACCGCAACAAAATGCCTTACACTGATGCGGTCATCCACGAGATTCATAGATTTTCAGATCTCGTCCTGATTGGAGTGCCACACAAAGTCACCAAAGACACTTTGTTCCGAGGGTACCTGCTCCCCAAGGTGAGACCAGCTGCAATTCCACATCTCTATGCCATCACCATCCTCCACTCTCCCAATCACCACCCTCAGCCTGTTTGTGGTTTCCTAGCATTCTGGTGTTCTTTAAGGACTAACTGCCTGCATATGGGAATCAGCATATGCTAATATCTTTGTCTCTCACACTGTCTCCTAGAACACTGAAGTGTACCCCATCCTGAGTGCAGCTCTTCATGACCCACGGTACTTTGAACAACCAGATGCCTTCAATCCTGACCACTTCCTGGATGCCAGTGGGGCTCTGAAGAAAAATGAAGCTTTTATGCCCTTCTCTATAGGTGAGAGGGACCTGTGCTTCCTTTGCAAGACACTAGAGGGCAGGCTCACCCTCCAGGACACAGTCAGGACTAGGTCTATGTTTAGGTCTATTCCGGGCTGCTTAGCCTGAATCATCACTTTCACCCTGGCTACAGTCCCAGGAGGGGACTCTTGAACATAAGGAGCATTCTACTCAGGAGGATTTTGGAGAGGCATTTAAAAGCCTCTACACCTGACCAAATCCATTTTCTTTCTTATTTTATTATTATGGGAAAATCTTTTTAACTAATGAAAACACTTGTCTTTGATTGTGATTAAATGCCTGACAAAGGAGAACAAAGGATGTCCACAGAGAACACAATGGGCTAAGTGCACAACCAGGTTCCTCCCGCTGCTTCCAGCAATAAACAACAGATTAATTAGTAGAGAGGATGTGTAGACAATTACAATAAAGTAGTCCCACACTGGCTTAGAATGGAGTATAAAGGGATTTTATTTAGGGGTAGACTCACAGATCAAAGTGCTCTGCATGAGCAGAGAAAAGAACCAAATCCAGCAGCCAAGAGGGCTGAGCACATTGCTACATCTGTTCATATAGTGCATTTGGCCAGGCCCAGAGTGTGCCAGTATCTTAAAGGCTATTGGCTAAAGGAGTTCCCACAGCAGGGAAAGAACAGGATGTTCGGGATGTCTTTAAAGTCAGTGCAGCAATGCACACGTAAAGTCCCAAAGGAGCAGAAGACAGTTCGTCCACTTTAGAAAGTGTAATTATCAAAATCATCCATTGTTTTCCAGTTGCATCAAATCCATCAATTCTGTCTTTTCCTGTTAGACATTTGTTTATTTATGTTCCCCTTTTATTAAAAATAGATTCTTTCCTCATACACTATATACTGATTACAGTTTCTCCTTCCCTCTCCACCTTCTCTCCCCTCAGTATACATCCCTTTCTGTCTCTCATTAGAATAGAACAGGCTTCTAAGCAATAACAACCAAACATGATGGAATTAAATAGAAGATAAAACAAAAACCATCACTTCAATGTCAACAGAAAAAGTAGAGCCCAAGAGAAGACACAAGAACCAGAGACCAACTCATTCGCACACTCAGGAATCCATGGAAACACTAAACTGAAAGCTTTAAGATGTGCACAGAGGACCTGGTGCAGACCCAAGCAGGCCCTGTGCCTGCTGCCTCAGTCTGAGTTCATATGAGCTTTGCTCAGTTGGTTCAGAGCCTCATTCTCTTGGTGTCCTGCATCCCCTCCGACTCTTACCCTCTTTCTGCCTCCTCTTCCTCTGGGTGCTCTGAGCTCTGAGGGGAGGGTTTTGACAAAGACATTCCATTTAGATCTCAGACATTCCATTTAGATCTCTGTGTTCCAAGGTTTCTCTCTTCTTGAAACATCTGGCTGTCTCTCTGAATTTGTTTCCATCTGCTGCAAGGGGAAGCTTCTCTGGTGATGGCTGAATAAGGAGGGCTCTGATCTATGAGTGTAGCAGAATATCTTCAGGGGTCATTTTGTTCTTACTTTTATTTTTCTTTTTGAGCAGTAACATTTTTTATCCTAGTCCCTGGTTCCTGGTCACTCAAGCAATACCGCATATTCAAACCATACATTGGATAATTACTCCCACAATGCACTGCATTGTGCCACTGTTGAGCCCTAATATTTCATATAGGCAGGATAGCATGGTTCATCAAAGGTTTTGTGGCTGGGTTTGTGTATACACTTCTCTTTCAGTAGGCTGTAGAATACTTCCTATATCAAAGATGCTAGATCACGAGGGTGAAGGTTCTATATAGGCACCAGCTAGATGTCTCCAGTTTAGTGAGTTGTGTGGGAATTGTCTTCAGCTATGAGGCCTTGCTGTCAGTTTGTGGAGTCAACCTACTGTCTTGGAAACAGCCTTGGGTTGCTTGGGGTTTTCCATGGGACCTCTTTGGCCAGCAACTCAATTGAATGTAGCCCAGTCCTGGTACTAGAAGCTTCATTTACTGTGAAGAGATGGCCAGTTGGGACCATGTCTCCCTCATTATTTGGAGACATCATGAGGCTCACCTTCCTGTAGTTTAGGAAAGTCTACTGTTCTAGTTTTTCACATCAGCACTCAATGCCCCTCAATTCTAGCTGTCTCTGCCCACACTATCCCTCAAGTCCGACCACCTGATCTTCCCATTCCTGTCCCCTCTGATGCCCCTAGTTCACCCATGAACTCTATTATATTTTCCCCTCTCAGGGAGATTTATATTCCCTTACTAGTACTTTTGTCTGTATCTAACCTTTCTGGGTCTATGGATTATAGTTTAGTTATCATTTATTTAATGGTTAATATCCACTTATAAGTGAGTACATGCCATGTTTATCTTTCTGGTCTGGGCTACCTCACTCAGGATTTTTTTTTCTAGTTGCTTCCATTTGCCTGCAAATTTCATGATGCCAGTTTTTTTTTAAACATCCGAATAATACTCCATTGTATACATGTAACAAATCTTCTTTATCCTTCTGATGAGGAACATGTAGGTTGTTTCTAATTCTGGTTATTACAAAAAGAGCAACAATGAGCATGGTTGAGAAAGTATCCATGTGGTAGGATTAAGTCCTTTGGGTATATGCCCAAAAGTTGAATAGCTAGATCTTGAGATAGAACAATTTATTACTTTCTAAGGAAGTACCACACTAATTTCCATAGTGACTGTATAAGTGTGCACTCCCACCAGCAATGGAGGAGTGTTCCCCTTACTCCACATCCTCTCCAGCATGAGCTGTCACTTGTGTTATTGATTCTAGACATTCTGAACATGTAAGATGGAATCTCCTAGTCATTTTGATTTACATTTTTCTGAAGACTAAGAATGTTGAACATCTTGTTAAGTTTTTTTCAGCCATTTGAGTTTTTCATATTAAAAATTCTCTGCTGTGATCTGTGTCCCATTTTTAAATTGGATTATCTGATCCTTTATGTCTAATTTTTTGAGTTCTTTATATATTTTGAATATTATTTCAGCTTTAGATGTGGAGTTGGTAATAATGTTTTCCAACTCATAAGTTGACTTTTTGTACAAATGATAGTGTCCTTTGCCTTGCAAAGCCTTGTCAGTTTCATGAGTTTTACTAGATCACTTTTAATAGTTGATCTTGGTGTCTGTATTCTTGTTCTGTTAAGAAAGTCATCACCTGCGTCAATCAGTTCAAGGCTCTTCCCCACTTTCTCTTCTATTATGTTCAATGTATCTGGTTTTATGTTAAGGTCTTTGATCCATCTGAAGTTGAGTGTGTGTAGTTAGGTAAGTATGGACCTATTTGCATTCTCCTACATGCAGTCCATCTGATTTGACCAGCACCATTTGTTGAGGATGCTGTCTTTTTTCCCAGTGTGTATTTCTGGCTTCTTTTGAAGAATGTTGTTTTTACTATGCTAACCCTAATGATTCATCAGCATAGAATATCTTTCTATCTTCTCATGTCTTCTCCAATTCTATCTTCAAAGACTTGGAATTTTTTGGGTCACATACACGTGCACACGCACAAACACACGCACAATTATATCATCTGATAATAAGTATACTTGGACTTCTTCCTTTTCAATTTGTATGCCCCTGGTCTCCTTCAGTTGCTTTATTACTCTAGCTAAGACTTCAAGTATTCTATTGAATAGATGTGGAGATTTTAGACAACATTGTCTTGTTCTGAATTTCAGTGGAATTGCTTTGAGTTTCTCTCCATTTAATTTGATGTGAGTTGTAGTCATTCTGCAAACTGTCTGCTATGTGTAGGTATGTCCCTTGTATCTCTATACTCTCCAGTACATTTATCATGAAGAGGCAATGATTATTGTCAAAGTCTATTCTGCATCTAATGAGATGACCATGTGCTTTTCTTTCTTCTGTTTGTTTAAATTTATTAATATTTCAAATATTAAACCATCCTAGATCTCTGGGATAAAGCATATTTGATCATTGTGGATGATCTTTTGATGTGTTCTTGGATTTGACTTGCAATCATTTTATTGAGTATTTTTTCCATCTCTAAGGATATTGGTCTGTAATTTTCTTCCTTTTTTTAATTTCTTATTGTATTTATTTATTCACTCATACATACATTGATGAACATCTTTATTGCAGCTATGTATTGTCATAGTATGTCTACCAAGGGTCAGGGGACAACTCGTGGGAACTGGTTCTACATTGAGAATTCTGTTTAAATCTGTACCCCCATTTTAACTTGGATCATTTGTTTTCTTGATATCTAATTTCTAGAGTTCTTTATATATTCTGGATGTTATCTATCTATCTGATGTGGCATTGATAAAAATTTTTCCACATTTTTCAGGATCTTGTTTTGTCTTATTGATTATGCCCTTTATCTTTTTTATTAAATTTTATTGAGCTCTACAATTTTCTCTGCTCCCTTCTCTGAATCTCCTCTCCCACCTTCAACCATCACCTAAGGTCCCCATGCTCCCAATTTACTCATGAGATCTTGTCTTTTTCTACTTTCTATTTCCCATGTAGATTAGATCTACATAAGTCTCTCTTGAGTTCTTTGTATATTTTGGAGATCAGACCTCTATCTGATGTGGGGTTGGTGAAGATCTTTTCCCATTCTGTAGGCTGTCATTTTGTCTTGTTGACCATGTCCTTTGCTTTACAGTAGTTTTTCAGTTTCAGGAGGTCGCATTCATTAACTTTTTCAGTGTCTGTGCTGCTAGGGTTATATTTGGGAAGCGGTCTCCAGTGCCAATGTGTTCAAGTGTATTTCCCACTATCTCTTCTATAAGGTTCAGTGTGGCTGGCTTTATGTTGAAGTCTTTGATCCATTTAGACTTGAGTTTTGTGCATGGTGATAGATATGGGTCTATTTCCATTCTTCTACATATTGATATCCAGTTATGCCAGCACCACTTGTTGAATAGGCTTTCTTTTTCCCATTTGATTTTTTTTGCTTCTTTGTTAAAAATCAGGTGTTAAAAGATGTGTGGATTGATATCTGGGTCTTCAATTCGGTTCCATTGGTCCTCCTGTCTCTTCTTATGCCAATACCAGCTGTTTTCAGTGCTGTAGCTCTATAGTAGAATTTGAAGTCAGGGATTGTGATGCCTCCAGAAGTTCTTTTATTGTACAGGATTGGTTTGGCTACCCTGGGATTTTTGCTTTTCCATATAAAGTTGAGTACCACTCTTTTGAGGACTGTCAATAATTTTGCTGGGATTTTGATGGGCATTGCATTGAATCTGTAGATTGCTTTTGGTAAGATTGCCATTTTTACTATGTGAATACTGCCTACCCAAGAGCATGGGAGATCTTTCCAATTTCTGGTGTCTTCTTCTATTTCTTTCTTCAAAGATTTAAAGTTTTTGTCATACAAGTCTTTCACTTGTTTGGTTAGACTTACTCTGAGATATTTGATGCTATTTGTGGCTATTGTAAAGGGTATTGATTCCCTCATTTCTTCCCAAGCCCTTTTATCATCTGTGTACAAGAGGGCTACTGATTTTTTTTAATCTTGTATCCTGCTACATTACTGAAAGTGTTTATGAGTTATAGAAGTTCATTGGTAAAATTTTTGAGATTGCTTGTGTAAACTATCATATCATCAGCAAACAGTGAGAGTTTGACTTCTCCTTTTCCAATTTGTATCCCCTTGATTTCCTCTTGGTGTCTTATAGCTCTAGCTAGGACCTCAAGAGCTATATTGAATAGATATGGAGAGAATGGACAGCCTTGTCTTGTTCCTGATTTGAGTGGAATTGTTGGGAGTTTTTCTCCATTTAGTTTGATGTTGGCTGCTGACTTGCTGTATATTACCTTTATTATGTTTAGGTATGTTCCTTATATCCCTGCTCTCTCCAAGACCTTTATCATGAAGGGATGTGGTATTTTGTCAAATGTTTTTTCAGCATCTAATGAGATGATCATGTGGTTTTTATTTTTCAGCTTCTTTATATGGTGGATTATGTTGACAGATTTTTGTATGTTGAACCATCCCTGCATATATGGGATGAAGCTGACTTGATAATGGTGGATGATGGTTCTGATGAGTTCTTGGAATTGATTTATCAGTATTTTAATTTAGTAGTTTTGCATCAATGTCCATGAGTGAGATTGGTCTGTAATTCTCTTTCTTAGTAATATCTTTCTGTGGCTTGGGCATCAGGGTAATTGTAGCCTCATAAAAAGAGTTTGGCAATTTTCCTTCTGTTTCTTGTGTGAAATAATTTGAGGAGTATTGGTATTAGTTCTTCTTTGTAAATCTTGTAGAATTCTGAGCTGAAACCATCTGGTACTGGGCTTTTTTTGGTTGGGAGACTTTTGATGACTGTTTATATTTCTTCAGCAGTTAAAGGACTGTTTAGTTTGCTCATCTGGTCTTGATTTAATTTTGGTAAGTGATATTTATCCAGAAAGTTGTCCATTTCCTTTAAGTTTTCCAATTTTGTGGAATACAAGTTTCGAAATATGACCTCATGATTCTCTGTACTTCCTCCATGTCTGTTGTTATGTCCCCCTTTTCATTTCTGATTTTCTTAATTTGGATATTCTCTCTCTGCCTTTTGGTTGGTTTAGATAAAGGTTTGTCTATTTTGTTGATTTTCTCAAAGAATCAACTCTTTGTCTCATTGATTCTTTCTATTGTTTTCTATGTTTCTATTTTGTTGATTTCAGCACTCAATTTGATTATTTCCTACCATCTATTTCTCTTAGGTGACTTTGCTTCTTTTTGTTCTAAAGTTTCCAAATGTTCTGTTAATTCACTAGTGTGGGATTTTTCCAGCTTCTTTATGTAGTTGTTTAGTTCTATGTACTTTCCTCTTAACACTATTTTCATTGTGTTCCATACATTTGGGTATGTAGTGTGGTCATTTTCATTGAATTTTAGGGAGTCTTCAATGTCTCCCTTTATTTCTTCCTTGACCCATTGATGATTCAGGTGAGCATTGTTTAATTTCCATGTGTTTGTGGGTTTTCTGGAATTAGTACTGCTGTTGACTTCTAGTTTTAAAACATGGTGATCTGATAAAGTACATTGGATTATTCCAATTTTTTTGTATTTGTTGAGGTTTGTTTTGTTAATGAGTATGTGGTCAATTTTTGAGACGATTCCATGAGGTGCTGAGAAGAAGGTATATTCTTTTTTGCTTGGATGGAATATTCTATAGATGTCTGTTAAGTTTATTTGAATCATAACATCTGTTAGTTTTCTTATTTCTCTGTTCATTTTTTTGTCAGACTGACCTGTCCATTGGTGAGAATGGAGTGTTGAAGTCTCCCACTATTAGTGTGCGGGGTTTAATGTATGATTTAAGCTTTAGAAGTGTTTCTTTGACATATGAAGGTGCCCTTATATTTGGGGCATAGATGTTCAGTATTGAAATTTCCTCTTGATGTATATTTCCTGTGACTAGTATGAAATGACCTTCTTTGTCTCTTTTGACAGATTTTAGTGTGAAGTCTATTTTGTTAGATTTTAGGATAGCTACACCCACTTGTTTCTTAGGTCCATTTGATTGGTATATTTTTTCCCAACCATTTACTCTGAAACAATGTTTGTCTTTGAGGTTGAGATGTGTTTCTTGTATGCAGAAGAAGGATGGATTCTGTTTTCGTATCCATTCTGTTAGCCTGAGCCTTTTTATAGGTGATATGCATGCATTTACATTAAGGGATATTAATGAACAGGGATTGCTATCTCCTGTAAATTTTGTTTTCATTCTTGGTGCTGTTCATTTGTGCGTTTTTACCTTCTTTGGGATTTGATGCTATGAAACCATCAATTTTCTGTGTTTTTATTGGTGTAGCCAACTTCCTTGAGTTGGAGTTTTCCTTCTAGTATTTTGTGTAGGGCTGGGTTTGTGGCTAGGTATCGGTGAAATCTAGATTTGTCATGAATTATCCTGTCTTGTCCTTCTATGGTAATTGAAAGTTTTGCTGGGTATAGTAGTCTGGCTGGCATCTGTGGTCTTAATGTCTGCATAATGCTTGACCAGGACCTTCTGGTTTTCATTGTCTCCAATGAGAAGTCAGGTGTAATTCTGATAGGTTTACTTATAAAGGTATATAAATGTTACTTGGCCTTTTTCCTTTGCAGCTCTTAACATTCTTTCTTTACTCTGTATGTTTAGTGTTTTGATTATTATTTGGTCAGAGGACTTTTTATTTGGTGTTCCTCTTGTATCTTCATAGGCATATCTTTCCTTAGGTTGGGAAAGTTTTCTTCTATAATTTTTGTTAAATATGTTTTCTGTGCTTTTGAGTTGAACTTCTTCTATAACTATTATTCTTAGATTCGGCCTTTTCATGGTGTCCCATATTTCCTGGATATTTTGAGTTAAGCTCTTGTTAGATTCAATGTTTTCTTAACTGATGAGTCTATTTCCTCTCTTATATCTTCAGTGCTTGAAATTCTTTCTTTCATCTCTTGTATTCTGCTGTTCATGCTTGCATTTGTGGTTCTTGATCATTTTCTTATGATTTCTGTTTCTATAATTCCCTTGATTTGTGTTTTCTTTATTGTCTCTATTTCAGTTTTCAAGGCCTGAATAGTTTCTTTCATATGTTTGATTTCTTTTTCTTGGTTTTCTTTAAGAGATTTGCTAATGTCTTCCAATTTTTTGTTTGTCTTTTCCTCCATTTCTTTAAGGAAATTTCTCATTTCCTCTTTTAGAGTTTCAAACATTCTTTTGAGGTTATTTTTAGGTCATTTTCTTCTGCTTCATCTATATTTGGTTGTTCAGGTCTTGCTGTTGTAGGGTCTTTAGGTTTGACTGGTGTTGTGTTGCTCTTTGCAGTTTTGCATGTGTTCTTACCTTTTCTAATCATCTTTTCCTCTAATAGGTGTGTTTGGGGCTGTCTGAGATTCTAAGTGCCAGTGAATCCAAAGCTCAGATGGTTGTTCCTCATAGTACAGTCAGTGTCACAGTTCTAGTTACCCCGTTGGTTACTTCATGTTCCTGGAGCTAGCTCGGTGCTCCTGTGCTTTGCTCTGCTCCCTTGGAGTTTGCTGTCTCAGGCCTACTTTGGCCTAGGTTTCTGGCTTTGCCATGTTTCTGTAAATCCTGGTCTGGAACTCCTCCTGCAGAAGTCCCTGGGTTGGAGTTGGACCTAGAAAGGTTTCTGGCTCCAGTCTACTGCCCCAGAGGTCCCAGGCTCAGGTGCTCCCAGAATCGCAGAGGACCTGCTTACTCCTTCTGAGGACCCAGACTCACGCCTGGCCCAGCCGAAATCTCTGGTTCCTGCATATACCCTTGGAGATCCCAGGTTCACTCATGCCCAGACTGGCCGAGGTCCTAGCTCAGGCCTAGTTCCTGGGGGGTCCTAGACTCACACCCAGACCCACCAGGGTCCTGGCTTATGTCTACTCCCTTAAAGGTCCCAGATTCACGTTCGGACCCTCAGCAGTCTCTGGCTCTGGCTCACTCCCTCAGCAGTTACTCCCCTGTACCTGTTCTTGTGGAGATTGCTGACTCTGGATCTTGTCACTGGCTCAATCCTGATCCTCCAGTGTACTGGGACTGAGTTTGCTCCTGGCTTCTGCTCCTGGTGGAGCTTGTTCACTATCTGTCCTAGGTAGCTGGTTCAGTCCCACTCCGATTCGGTTGAGATAACTGGTTCAATCCTGGTTTGCCTAATTTTCTTTCTTTGTGGAGTCTTTTTGTGGTTTGGATATCAAAGTAACTGTGGCCTCATAAGATGAAGTGGATAATGTTCCCTCTGTTTCTATTTTGTGGAATAATTTGAGGAGTATTTGCATGAACTCTCTTTGAAAGTCTGAAAGAATTCTGTGCTAAAACTGTTTGTCCATGGGCTCTTTTTCTCTCTTCCTTCCTTCCTTCCTTCCTTCCTTCATTTTTTTTCTTTACTTATTTTTTGGTAGGGTGGGAAGGCATTGGGAGATTTTCAGTGACTGATTCTATTTCTCTAGGGATTAAAGGTCTGTTTAAACTCCTTATTTGATCTTGATTTAACTTTGGCAAGTAGTACCTATTAAGAAAATTGTCCATTTCTTTTGGATTTTCCGATTTGATGAAATACAAGTATTTTAAGCATATCCTTTAAATCCTCTGATTTTCTCAGAATCTGTTAAGTATTCCTTTTTTGTGTCTGGTTTTGTTAATTTGTTCAGTCTCTTTCTACCTTTTAATTTGACTAAGGGTTTGTCAATCTTAATGATTTTCTCTCAGAACCAAACTTTGCTTCTTTGATTTTTTGTATTGCTCTCTTTGTTTCAATTTCATTTGATTTCAAACCTGAGTTTAATTATTTCTTGCTGTCTGCTACTTTGGGGTGTAACTTCATTTTGTTCTAGAGCTGTGGTTCTCATCATTCCTAATGGTGCAGCCCTTTTATAACATCAGTTAGCTCCAGCTTTTGTCTGTTTAGAGGTGTGGATTCTCTGTCAGCATACCTGCTTCTCTGGTCAGAGTGGACTTTGGCTTAGTAAGGGTGCATCCTGGGGAAGATCAGGGAAATCCAAAGAGATGGGGATTGTGGGTAGGGAAGGCTGCAGCAAGGGATCTGTTGCAGAGGTGGGGTGAGGACTGGGGTTTGGATCTTGGGGGACAGAGGGAGAGGTGAAGATCTGCAGTCAGCCTACCTGGATCCAGGGCAGGAGTGGCCTGTGGGTTAGCAGAGAGAGTGCGAATTGTTTTTCCTAGGGAACAACAACAAGAACAAATGACATCATCTATGAACTGCCATGAGCTTGTAAGGTCTTGTGGCTAGGGAGGGATTTATCTGTGAGCACTGGGGAGATGAGGCATGTCATGGCACACTTGTCTGTATTAAATACTCATTGGCTTGTTAAACTCTAAGAGAGATCAAAATTACTAGCATTTATTTTTTCCAAGAAGCCATTCATGATGGACAAACTCCTGAACTAGAGAAAGGTCAGAGTTACAGCACCCATCAGTGTCTGTAGACCAGAGGGCGCCAGGCATGGACACACAGCTTGATGGGTGCCAGCTCTGGCAGCCGAGGGTAGATCAACTGCTGTGAGTAACTAAGATTGGTTTGCCACTGGAAGAACATAATCTCAATTTAGTGTGTAGCTCGGTTGCCTGCATTTGGTTAGTTTGTTACATACAGAAGCTGCCTCTGGCCAAATTTAATTCAGATGAATGGACTCTATGGGATGAAAACATAGAAACTTTGTGTTCAGGTTTTTTATCTTTTGGAGAAAGAAAGGTTCTAGAGACAATTGGCTAGCTTTTAGTTGCCTCCCGCCACCCTCATGCTAGGAATGAAACCCAAGGCTGTGATACCATGGTAAGGAAGTTCTCTTCCAATGAGCCCACACCTCCAGCCTCCTCCTTATGCATTCTAGAGATGCTCTCCTGCTGAGCATGCCTGTCCTCATCCCCTCACAGAGGGATTTAAGGCAAGTGTTCTCCTGCTGAGCCATATCTTCTGTAGGAAATGTCTAGTTCTGAGTGCCAAGTGACTTCATTGTCCCCGGGCTCAGCTCTACTCCTGAATTTTTCATATGACTGTCCCAAGTGTAGAAAGGCAGGGATGTGAAAAATAAACTGAGACAAATCAACAATAGAGAGGTCTGGAGATTGAGACAGATTCCAATAAAGAGATGCACAGAGACACAAGGAATCTTCAATAGGAGGAGATGTGCGATAGGAATCAGAGTGTGGACATGAGAGAGAAGATGGGTGAAGAACCAGAGGTGATGATGTAGTCAGGAAGAGAGGAAGGGGAGAGAGAAGGGAGGGGAGAAAGGCACAACTAGAAAGAGACCAAGAAGCAGGAGGGAAGACACAGAAGAAAGACATGACAATGTGTCCTGGACAGAAAAATGGGAGGGGCTGAGATGCTATCTAAGGAGTTTCGAAAGACACAAGTGGATGGAATTGATCAAAAGACACATAGTAGTGATAGGTACAGACACAGGTTCAGGTAGGCTGACATTGGCAGAAAGAAAAAAGGAGAAAGAGAGAGAGATGTTAGAGCCAAAGAAACATGAATGGTGTCCCAAATACCCAGCGCGGGTATGGAGACTTTGTGTTGACAGTGAGATAAGATGTTAAAAGCAGCTCTGGAAAAACCTGGGTCTCAAAACCAGTTCTAGGAGAACCATCTCAGAGACCTCTCCATGAATTTCTAAACTCATGCCACCTAAATTCTGAAAAGGTGGGGCCCAAAGGAATAGCATGCTTTCCCTAAATACTACACAGGCATGATTTCCTATGAATTGGAGGCCACAGTGGTTGCTGGGAATCCCTCCTCCACTGGAGGCCTAAGGCAACCAGTTGCAGATTAAGAATCACAGGGCAGGTGGTGGAGCCTCTGCCTGGGGTTTCAGGCACCTCTGAAGCAGATCATTGAGCAGCTCTGTGCTGCTCCATGCCCAAGGTAACAAACCACCATGGGCTCCTTATACCCCTGAGAATCATATGGCTTCCAGAGACCCCCTCATCATGTGCTCCTGCCCATCCTCAATTGTAGGAACAATTGTGTTCAGGAACTTGTTAAAGTTCATTGATCACAAGCTAAATAAACAAAGGGGTCGGAAAGAGAGAGAAAGAGAGAGAGAGAGAGAGAGAGAGAGAGAGAGAGAGAGAGAGAGAATGAGAGAGAGAATGAGAGACAGAGGAGACAGAGACAGGGGACAGACAGAGAGCTCTTGCAATGTATTCTATCATGTTCCTGCCGTGGTCTCCCAAGTGCTGCACTTGCAGGCATGTGTCTCCACGCCTGGCTCATATAGGAGCCTTGATATCATCCAGTTGTTGATCTAAGAATCTTTGTAAAGAGCACCTTCACCCTCAGGGCAGCCAATAAAATGGGGACCAATCTCCCCATGTGAGAAAAGAAAAAACATTAAAGATGTAACATTATATGTGTGTACACATACACACTTCATTCCTACTCTAAGTGTGTTCTTACAATTCTGTAACAAAGAATTCTGATAATAAACAAAAGCTAGAAATCTGACAGAAATGACCAGAGGCATCCACCAACAATTTGTCTTGCATTTATGATTGATTTATTATATATATTTGCATGCATGCCTATACATGTACACTATGATAGGTGTGTGTGTGTGTGTGTGTGTGTGTGTGTGTGTGTGTGTGTGTGTGTGTGTGCGTATAACAGAAAACAGACTGTGAGAGTTTGTTCTCTCCTTGTAATGTGTGGGTCCAGTGGGTGAACACATGTTCTCAGGATTGATGGTAGGTGCCTTCCATGCTAAGAAGTCTCACTGACCCTTGCACCAATTCTTTAAGGTTTTGGGAATCTCTCAACATTCTCACTTGAATTACAGGTTGAGGGTCAAACTCATTCTTATCCATTGCAATGGGCAGTGTTGTCTGAGTTTAGGGATGGGACAGTCTAAAGGTTGTATACTCGCCTAGGGCTCACATGGCTCATTCTCTGTGCCCACAGGAAAGCGCATTTGTCTTGGCGAAAGCATTGCCCGCAACGAATTGTTCCTTTTCTTCACCACCATCCTCCAGAATTTCTCTGTGTCCAGTCCCGTGCCTCCTAAGGACATTGACCTCAGGCCCAAGGAGAGTGGCTTGAACAATGTGCCTCCAACATACCAGATCTGCTTCTTGGCCCGCTGACTGAGCTGAGGTGGCCATTCCTGTTGAGAATGGCCCCATCTTTCTGCCTCTGAGAGACCTGCTGTGAACCAGGCCATAAGTCACCGCTCACACTGTTCCACCTTACTGAAGCTTCTGCAAAGCTCCGATGTGTGTCCTTCTGCCCTGAGAAGAGCACTGGGAAAATCACTCAATGTCTTTCTTGATGTGTGAACCGAGAGACTTCTAGAGGGCACATCTCATGCTGAGTCAGTTCCCTATTACGCCCAAATTCCACAGTTTCCACATAGAAACTTCTGGTGCTCAGTGAAACAATCTAATGAATGCCGGAGGTCATGTCAAAGGAGGAGCAGGTGGAAATTAAAGTTCAATGTGTCAGCTCACCAGGAGGAAAATTCTCTCATAGATCAATCTCATTTAAACTATGAAACCACAGACTTCGGAATGTCTCTTGCTTCTGCTGTCCCTTTACGTGTTTGCTGCTATAATCTTTTCCTGGTATCTCTCTGTTTTAGTGCTGACTTGGCTTTAGTGACACTGCCTTTAATATAGCATGTTTATCTCATGAAAACATCCCATTCTACTGTGGATTATCAAGAAGATGATTTCTCCCTAATTATACTGTCTAATTAATATAATATAATGTTAGCTTATACAGAATTTTTTAAAAAAGAAAATAAATAACAAGGAAACAATACACAGCCAGGGCCTATGAGTTTCCCCTAAGTGACTATTGCAGAACACAACTCAAGAAAAGCAATGAGCCAGGCTGTTTCAAATTCCTTGAATCTTAATGCTGAAAAAGGCAATCACGGGCTTTGGTTGCATCATTAGTTGAAACAAAGCTTCAAATAACTTTAGATTAGACCAGATGCAATGCTGATAATGTTTTTAAGATAAACTGCCCTAGAAAAATAATTTAAAGTTCACAATGACACATGGCTGAGCTGTCAATTCATGTAGGCTAGAGTCATAAGTACAAAACAGCCCAATTATTGCCAGGTGACAGATGACTAATTCCTTACACCCATTCCTGACCTCAAATTGCTGAAATGGGTATGCACCGTGAAGATTCCAAGTTCAGCTGACTGACTTTTTTATGTATATAAGTTTTGGGTCCTGGGATTGTACAAATAAATGGGAGTAGAACACCAAAGTCTAGAAACAGAAGCAACTTTTTGTTTAGGAGCTCCATTGGGGAAGAAAATTCTGATTATTCAGGATTATAAAGAGTAATTTGACTCTGTAGCCCCCCAAGAGGGAACTGGAGGTTTCTTTTTATGGTCTGTGGTCACACATAGGGCAGAAAGTACATTTTGAGATCTAAAGCATCATGGTGCCACAGTATCCAGGAGTGCAGACTGAGCTGAAGCTAAGAAATTTACAGTATCTTGGGAATGATGCCTTGACCCTGAACTAGAGGATTTATGGCACTCCAGGCACCTCTGAGAGCCAAAGAGAGCCTGGAATTGAGGATTTCTCACTATAGAGTGTTAGTTCAAAATGTTTACACGGTTGTGGGTTAGTCTGAATTGCCTTTCCCCTGACTGGGAGGATGGAAATGAAAGTCCTTTGTGAGGGGAATGTGGTACAGGAGTGGTACTGGGATATCCTGACTTATCGGCAAACCTCTGCCACTTAATGGCAGCTCTCAACTGAAGGGGTGGAGAGGCTCGTATAGGGCTTTTTAAGGGTAGAGTTTTCCCAGGGAGAAAGGAGATTGGTTAATTTTTCCCTGCTCAGGGATTGGTCAGTTTAGCTGGTCAGGGGCAGAGATGGCTCTGACTTCATGGCCAAACTGTGTTTCTTTCACTGGCCCTTTTTAGCTTTTGACTCTACTCTTAGGACCAGGGCATACTTCGTTCACTGGCCCTAATTCTAGGGACAAAGTGTGTTTCTGTGACACTAGTTTCAGAGCCAGGGCACATGTCTTTAGTCCTGGGTTCAGGGATAAAGATGTTTCTCTCTCTGGCCTCAATCTAGGGTGTGTTGTTTTTTTTTTTTTGTTTTGTTTTGTTTTGTTTTTCTCTGACTCTGGGTTCAGAGTCAGGGCATCAGTGATTGGTTGGTTTCTTGCCCCAGTTGTCCCTTTTACTTTGTGACTCCTGCATTGCCTAAAAGACTATTGTTGTGGTGTAGTTGTGGTGTATAAGCCATGGAGGGAGAGTGAACAACGTGAGAAGAGACTTAAAAAGTAAATCATCAGGACAGTGTGTGAGTGTTATTTTTCCCCTAACCCTCAGACAGAAAAGTCTTAGCTACACCGATGCTGTGGATTTTCCTTTGAACCCTGTGCTGCTTGAAGGCTGGCCCTCTGGTCTGCAATAGATGGGCTCTGCATATGGTCTGAATTCTGTGTCTGTGGGCTTGTCTAAAATGTGTGTGGTTCATGTAAACAGAATCACACAGTGTGTGATCTTTGGTGTCTGGTGTCTTTTATTTCACACAGTATTATCTAGGTTCCTGTGCTTTGCAGACACAGTCACATCATCCAAGGGCTTTATATTAGACCAGATACATTGCTGTAGGCTTTAGGCTTGTCTCATGATATTTCTCAGCAAAAGCACAATACCTTCTCTCATGTGTTCTGCAAGAGAAGAAGTGGTCCAGATTTAGAGTGGGTCTTCCTGCTTTTAATAAACTAATAAGAAAACCCTCACAGGATGACAGCAGCCTGGGTTTTAGTTGATG
This sequence comes from Neodon shergylaensis, assembly GCA_025134845.1. Lineage (NCBI taxonomy): Eukaryota > Metazoa > Chordata > Mammalia > Rodentia > Cricetidae > Neodon > Neodon shergylaensis. The sequence goes on from JABTXL010008264.1 coordinate 277,233, forward strand.
CCTGATACAGTCAAGTTAACACTCAAGAGCAGCCACCACGGTGCCCAGACTCCTGACCTCCTAGCTACTCTTACATGTGACCTCTTCATTATCTGGTAACCAAGTTTATTTTCATAAGGACTTCTTGCTGCAAACTCCATCACATCCATGTCAGGGTTGTGAAGGGACAACTTGTTGCCTTGTTTCTTGCTTCATTGTGAGAACCTGGAAGAGCAGGTGGCTGATGCCAGGTGTTTAATACAGTGGAACAGTAACCAAAAAGTAAATAAACCACTGGATAAAGTGACACGGTGAATAAATCCTTAAACTTGTCTGCCTAATCTCTGTCAGTCTCTTATGATGACCACAGGAAATCCTCGTCCCCATAGTGTCCAGGATGACCCCAGTTCTGTGACTCATCTGTGCTTGCTGTCTTCCACCTTCTGACATATGTGTCTGGGAGCGACCCTTTGAGTGGTATCCCCGGAGAATGAGCCTTTATACAACACACTGCTGAGACAAACAGGTGCTCATGTGAAGGTCATTTATTTAACATCATCACCTAGGAAGATGTCTCTATGCAGCCATTGGCCAGTCAGCAGGCAGCTCTCAAATCACCTCTGAAATACTAAATTTCCATTTGTTTCACCAAGCTCCCTGTATCCTAGGGACAGTTACCAGGACTTTGCCAAGGGAGGTTACTGGTACACCTCCTCCACCAACAACAGAAATAGGACAACAAACAGAGCAGTCAACCCTTCAAGAACAATGGGAATGTGCATCAAGCCAAGGGAGGACCATGGTGTTCTGTCTTCTCCTGAATCTTCCAGGCTGGGCCTGGGGTATTTCCAACTCAAGGGCTGTCTCTCTTCTGGACAATGGCTTCTGCCTTTGCTGGAAAACCTTTTCAAACAGACCCGATGATCTTTCTCAAATCCTTCCAAGGGGTGAGATGTGGAGGAGGTCAGGGTGAGGAGGCAGGAGGTGGAGGAAGGAAGTGGTGCTCACAGGAAGCAAAGAGTTGCAGGCGCATGGCTCAACAGGCATCTCCAGATCAGGTTGGGAATTCTCTTCTTCCAGCCATGCTTGGTACGAGAGAAGCTTCTAGAATTCTTTTGACAAGGATCAGAGGGAAGGTTGGTAGGTACTTCTGGTAGACGTACTGTGCTCTCCATCATGGAGAGCAGCATTTTACTTGTGGCATCTGTGAAACTCATAAAGTCCAAAGTTGGGGAGGTTCTCAGAAAAGCTGGAACCAGAGCACTCAGGGAAGAGTATGAGAGAGATGGTCACATGAAACCACAGAGCTCAAGTTTGGGTTCTAACTGAAGGGACAAAGCCAACTCTATTTTTTGATAGGCCCCAAGGTGGCTGAGGGCAGAGTGGGAAGTTCCCTAGACTGGAGCCCAGCTGCTTGAGGTTGACATCAGCAGAGTGGAAAGTCCCCTAGACTTGAGCCAATCAGAGAGTCACCCATACCCCTTATGCCCATAACAATAGATTTGTGATTTTTTGCCTTTATAAACCCTGCCTAAGATATTCATCAAAGTGGCTATAGTATAGGGCCAGTTCAGGCTCCCTCTCCTCAGCTGCTCAAGGAACAGGCTGGGGACATCTTGAACACCTGGCAACCCCTCTAGAGTCCAGTCTCTTGCCAACCCTCAGGGTTGACTGAGAAGCCAAGGACAATGGCACTGGGTTTTTTTGTTTTGTTTTGTTTTGTTTTGTTTTGGTTTGGTTTGGTTTGGTTTTGTTTTGGTTTTTTTTTTTTTTTTTGGTTTTTCGAGACAGGGTTTCTCTGTAGCTTTGGAGCCTGTCCTGGAACTAGCTCTGTATACCAGGCTGGTCTCGAACTCACAGAGATCCGCCTGCCTCTGCCTCCCAAGTGCTGGGATTAAAGGCGTGCGCCACCATCGCCCGGCTTGGCACTGGGTTTTGCTTCTACTCCATGTACTGGCTTTGTGGGAACCTAGTCTGTTGGGATCCTCATCTTCTTAGACCTGGATGCAGGGGGGAGGACATTGGACTTCCCACAGGGCAGGGAACCCTGACTGCTCTTTGGACTGGAGAGGGAGGGGGAAGAGGAATGGGGGAGGGAAATGGAAGGAGGCGAGGAGGTGAAAATTTGTAATAATAATAACCCTGCCTAAGAATGGTGGGGCACCTCTTCTGGCCCCCACTGACAAGGTCCCTTGCAAGACAAGGTCCCTATCATGATTTGTACTACAGGATTAAACCTTGCTTTTGCATTTCAGTGAGTCTGTATCTCTAGTGGTCTTTTGGGGTCCCTGTGACTTGGGTATTACATTTGGGAACTCATCTGGAATCCCCTGAGACCCCAAGACCCCAAAGGTTTAAGTCAGCCGTAGGGGTGAGTTACAATGCTGTCTCTGTCTTTTTGTTTGTCTGCAATCTTCCATTTCAGAAGTGGCCACATTCAGCTCTCTGTCAGGTTCCTGCCTTAGCAGATGCACTTATAAGGCAGACCTGGAGGGACCATGAGACGTTCTGGGCCCTCGTCTGGGAATTCAGCAGACTTCCATCAGTAACTTTGATCTGGGGGTTGAGAAAGCACTCTTAGAGATCTCCCTCCCCATCCACATGGTTTTCAGAATCATTGAGCCCCCTTCACCAGGCACTCACATTCAGAGACCGTCTCTAGACCACAGCCATCTGTTTAGAATCCTCTGTCTAATTGTAGTCTGTGTTACAGTCCCTGTCTTAATTGTGTGTGTGCCATTTACCAACTACAGGCTGAAGATGGGGAATGTTTCCTCAACCCCCTTAGACTGATGCTGGCACATTGGTGGGAAGTCAGGGACACCGCCCATAAGAACAGTGTAGACATTAAGAAAGGAAAATGGGTAATCTTTTGTTCCTCAGAATGGCCCTCTTTCAATGTGGGCTGGACTCCAAGGGGAATTTTTGACCTAGACACCATACGTTGCATGGAGGAGCAGGGTTTTCAACACCAGATAGGGCATCTGGACCAAATCCTTTACATCATAACTTGGATAGAGTTTGTGGATGGGCTGCAGGACCCCTTCCCCTGGATTAAACCCTTTCTCTGTCTACCCTCGTCCTCTACCCCTATACAGGTGTTCACAGTGAAGCCAAAGAAAGACCCCAAGGCATTGGTTCTCTAAGATGGGACTGAGGAGTCTGAATTTTTTCCTCCTCCCTATACTCCCCAACCTCAACTGCTTGCAACTCCTGTCCCTCCCCCAATGCCTGGGCCCTAGCCTGAGGCCAATCAAGGGCCAGCACAGGCTACTTGAAGCTGCCAGAGGGGTGGTAAGGGCAGTACCACAGCTAGAAACCTCAGTCACCCTGCCTCTCAGGCCAGCAGGACCAACAGATGATGATGGAAATAAGCCTTTTCACCATTGGCCCTTCACAACCAGCAATCTATACAATTGGCATACTCAGAATATTCCTTTTTCTGAAAAACCCCAAGATCTTATTAACCTGTCAGAAACTGTCCTCTTTACCCACTAGCCCACCTGGAATGATTGCAGCCAACTGTTGAAAATATTGTTCACCACTGAGGAGCGGAATTGGATCCTTGGGGTGGCCTAGAAATTGGTTCCAGGGCCAACGGGAGCTCCTATAAGAGATCCCACTCTATTTCCCTGCCACCAGACCCAAATGGGATTACAACACAGCACAAAGTAAGGAGAGACTCCAGGTATGTCGTCAGGATCTATTGGCAGGTCTCAAGGCAGCTGCACACAAGCCAACTAATATGGCTAAAGTTTGTGGTACAAGGCAGGGGGCAGATGAAAGTCCAGCAGCCTACATAGAGTGCCTCCTTGAGGCCTTCCAATTCCATATGATCTGCGAATGGAGGAATCCACCCAAATAGTGATGTTTGACTAAATAAATCAGGCTGCTCCCAACATTAAAAAAAATACAATCTTTAGAATGGCTAGGAGAAAAATATCAGAGAATTAGTGGCAATGGTGGAAAGGGTTTACAAAAAGAGGGAGACGGAGGAACAGAAGGAAGAAAGAAGGAAGATGTTAAAGGAGAGAGAAAAACGAGATAGAAAGCAGGAAAGGAGCTTGGCCCAGATCCTGGAATAGCAACAAGCACAACATAGATAAGACCTGAAAGAAATCCTGACAGCGACAGATGTCAGATGCCCAAACCGTCTCAAGACGCTAAGAAGAGACCCAAACCCAAGGTAGGCAGGAACCCATGTGCCTACTGTAAGGAAGAAGGGCGTTGGGTTAAGGACTGCCCTAAGAAGGGGGGCCGCCCAACCCAAGTGCTTCTGGAGGCCTGGGCGGAAGACAGTGACTGGGGAGACAAGGCTCAGAACCTCTCTGTGAGTCTAGGGTATCCCTAAGGTGAAGGGGAAACCTATGATTTTATGGAAGATACAGGTGCAGAAAATTTAGTCTTATTAAAACAAGGAGGACCCATGTCCACCAAAATTACCTGGGTCCAAGGGCTCACAGGGATCAAATCTTACTCATGGACTACCCGAAGAATAGTGGACTTGAGAATGGGATGGGTAACCCATTAATTCCTAGTAATACCTGAATGCCCCTATCCTCTGCTGGGCCAAGACCTCTTAACCAAAATGAAAGCCCAAATTCATTTCTCTGAGAAAGGAGCCAAACTGGTCCATCAGAATGGAAAGGCCACTCAGGATCTTGGTCACTAGTGACTTGACTGAGGAATAAAGACTCTACCAGGAACCAACAACACCAGAACCTGATACAGAGAACTGGCTCCAGCAATTCCCTCTGGCTTGGGTACAGACAGGAGGCATGGGGCTGGCCCTTCACAGGACCCCAGTCTACGCTGAGATCAAAGCAGGAGCGGATCCCATTAAGGTCTGCCAGTATCCGGTGCCACTGGAAGCAAAGAGAGGAATCATTCCCACATACAGAGACTATTGAGGCTTGGGGTCCTAAAACCTATCCAGTCTGCCTGGAACACGCCCCTGTTGCCAGTTTAAAAGCCTCATACTAATGGCTGCCGCCCAGTGCAGAACTTAAGGGAAGTCAACAAAAGAGTAATGGACATACACCTAACCCTTATACACTGTTGAGTACCTTGCCTTCCGACCGGCAATGGTACACTGTACTGGGTCTCAAAGATGCATTCTTCATTATCCATTAGCATAAAAGAACTCCAGCGGATACTGTGTCCTCATCAGACTGGTACCCGGCTCCTTTACCACGACTACCAAGGTTTCCTAGATAGAATGGGGCAGGATGCTAGTCTAACTAGAATAAAAAGGGAGCCCGTGAGCACCCTCACGCTCAGCATCCTCTTGGGGATGAGCCTCTCAGGGTTGGGACAGGGACTGCCTCTCTTCTGTCCCACAGTGAATATTACTCTGCTTTGAGAGAAGCTATAGATGCTGACATAGAACTCCTAGAGACCTCAGTCTCCCACTTGCAGCACTCCTTCTCCTCACTGGCTGAAATGGTTTTACAAAACAGAAGGGGACTGGACCTAATCCTTTTACAACAGGGAGCAGAGTGTGCAGCCCTGGGGGAAGAATGCTGTTTCTGTATAGACCATTCAGGACTTGATACCAGGGCTAGGGTGCAGGAGGGACTTACAAAGAGAGAAATGGAAGCCAACCGAGGATGGTTTGAATCCTCGTTTAATAGTTCCCCCTGGTTGACTGCTCTCATCTCTACTCTGACAGGACTCCTGGTAATTTTGCTGATACTGCTGACTTCCAGACCATGTATATTCAATTGGCTAGTCCAATTTATGAAGGAAAGATTGGGGACCATCCAACTTATGGTGCAGCGCTCTCAAAACCATAGACCCCTCAGGACAGAATATACCTATGAACTAACTATAAGAGACCCATGATTGGGTCGATCAACAAGAAAAGGGGGGAATGAAGGGACAAAAACAACTCCATTTTATGCCAGGCCCCAAGGTGGCTATCAGCAGAGTGAAGTTCCCTAGACTGGAGCCCAGCTGCTGAAGGTGGCTGTCAGCAG
>JABTXL010008264.1:283199-300831 GCA_025134845.1 Neodon shergylaensis
TGGCTGTCAGCAGAGCAGGAAGTTCCCTAGACTGGAGCCCAGCTGCTTGAGGTTGACATCAGCAGAGTGGAAAATCCCCTAGACTTGAGCCAATCAGAGAGTCACCCATATTCCTTATGCCCATAACAATAGATTTGTGATTTTTTTGCCTTTATAAACCCCGTCTAAGAACAGTGGGGCACCTTCTCTGGCCCCCACTGTGTTGGTGTGTTCCTGTCACGATTTGCACTGAAGGATTAAACCTTGCTTTTGCATTTCAGTGAGTCTGTGTCTCTGGTGGTCTTCCTGGGGTCCCTGTGACTCGGACACAATACTAATCTGATGAGACCCAGACACCAGGGAGTGTGATCCAGTGAGAGGAAGGACCCATCACTAGGGCCAGCTTTGATGTCTGGGCCTTGACTCTGCAGCTGAGGGAGAAATATGGAGATACTGTCACAGTCTACATAGGCCTCAGTCTATTCTAGTCCTGGGTGGACATGAAGTGATAAGGGACCTTCTCGAGGATCAGGCTGAGGCTTTCTCTGGACAAGAACTCATGGTCATCACTGATTCATCTTTTAGGAAGTGGTGAGTGGAGGATGGTCCTTCGGTTAGGGGAGGGAAGTTCCCACCCAACACCACCCTTATGTATGACTTTTTTTGTTTTTTTTTTTTTTTTTTCCGAGACTGGGTTTCTCTGTAGCTTTGGAGCCTGTCCTAGAACTAGCTCTTGTAGACTAGGCTAGCCCCAAACTCACAGAGATCTGCCTGCTTCTGCCTCCCGAGTGCTGGGATTAAAAGCATGTGCCAACACTGCCTGCCTGGTTATGATTTTTTTTATTAGTTTATTTTTTGACCAAAGAAAGGCTTGGAAAATCCACAAGGTATTCTGTCTGACCACTGTGAAGAATTTTGTATCAGAAAACAGAGCATGAAAAATAGAATTAGGGTGGAGACTCTGGGACTGGTGGTGGAGGTTTGGAAAACTTGGCCTGAGTCCCAGAGGTCTGTGCAGGATATCAACACAATGGAGTTACAGAGATGGAGAGTGTGCTTGCTAAGCTAAAGATCCAAGGATATATTTCGATATAGAAATTTCACAGAAAAAAAATATAGAACTAAAATATGTGATACTAGAAAGAGTCAACAGAGACACGAATGTCTTGGTGGGGAGGAGAGATGGATGTGAGAGTAACAGGTGTGGAGGTTTGAATGAGAATAACCCCCATGGCTCAGATCTTTGAATTCTTGGTCCCCAGTTGGTGGAAATGTTTGGGACAGGTTAGGAGGTGTGGCCTTGTTGGAGGAGATGTGTCACTAGGGATGGTTTGAGGTTTCCAAAGCCCATGCCTTTCCCAGATAGCGCTCTGTCTACCTCCTACACAGATGAGATGTAAGCTCTCAGCTACTGCTTCAGCACCATGACTGTCCACCTGCTTCCATGTTCCTGACCATGATGGTCATGGCCTCACCTCTGAAACTGTAAGCACTAATGAATCCTTTTTCCTCTCGGCTGTACTGGTCATGGTGATTTAGCAGTGCAATGGAAGAGTAACTAAGACAAAGGGCATGAAGGAAGGACAGACTCTCAAAGAGAGATCAGAGATGAGACCAGAGAGAGCAGATGCACAAGGAGTCATACCACAGCAGATGCCTGGAGAATAATAGACACAGCACAATTTCTGAAATACAGGTCAACCAGGAGATGGCACTGTCTTCTGAGAATCAACCAGAGGAACAATGTACGGGACACCTAGAGCTTGATGATGCACCTCTTGTTTCCAAGGGTCTTGCTGAACCCAGTCCTTCTCTTCCACTCTGTCATGTCCAACATCATCTGCTCCATGATTTTTGGTGAGCGCTTAAATTTCTAGGACCTCAAATTTGTACATTCACTAGGTTCACTGAGTGAAAGACTCACTATCACCAGCTCTTTCTATAGCCAGCTAAGGTCAGGGATTCCACCATGGGCCAGGAATCAGAGTGGGTGGATTCTGGGAAGATACCAGGGGTCTAGAACACATAGGCAAGTAAGAAAATCCCCAGAGGCCAGATTTCCAGAGAAATAATTATTTTATCCTCTCTGTGCTTCTGAGTATGGTATCACTCAATGGGTAACCAGCAGCATCCATAGCAACCAAACAAAAGGAGCTGTACCAAGGCATGCTCAGATTGCAGAGTGTGTGCCCAGCATGAATGGAGCCTGAGTCCTAGCATCACATAAAGGAATTGTACTGGGGCAATTGTATTTGGAAGGTTGAGGCAGGAGCTCAGGAGTTGAAAGTTATCTTCAGTTTGTTATGTGGGGGTTAGTCTGAAATACATGAAACTCTATCTGAAAAAATAAACAAAATTCATCTTTTTCTCAAGGAAATACATTGTCTACTTGTTTACAGAAGTCTGAGGTAGCATTTCTGGTTCTGGTTTGCCCATTCTCACATCCCTAGACTTCCATGAGCACACCTTCCCTTCAAACTGTGTTGACAGTCTTAGGAATATCACAATGTTTCTAAAATATCCCACGACAGCCTGGAAGCCTGTTAATGGTGGCACAGGAGGGCGTTTCTCCCTCAAGATCCTGGGTAATCAAGACGGCAGGACTGTTTCTGCAACACTACAGGATAGGGGCTGGCATTGCATTGCACACAGGGACATTTCAAAATCCACAAGGGGAACTTGGCTGACTCTCTATGGGTGACTTCTCATGGGTGTGTCTCCCGGAAGACCTCTGGTCAGACAGACATTCTCTAACTGCTGCTGGGATGAGCTGGTTCTGAACTCCAGGGCAACCCCTGGATCCAGTCCTGCCTTAGTCTCACACGTACTGGGATTACAGGTGGGATCCATCATACCTGGCTTCCCTCACCATTTTATTTGCGTGTGTATGCTGGGTGGGGACAAGCTTATGGAGATCAGTGAACAGCTGTGCAGCATGGACTCTTGGGACTGAACTCAGGCCATCAGGTTTGCACAGCTGGTGTTTTACCTGCTGAGCCCTCTCGCCAGCCCCCTCAACCTTTGAGTTCTTCTTTTTCTTCTTTCTTCTTTCTTCTTCTTCTTCTTCTTTCTTCTTCTTCTTCCTTCTTCTTCTTCTTTCTTCTTCTTCTTCTTCCTTCTTCTTCTTCTTCTTCTTTCTTCTTCTTCTTCTTCTTCTTCTTTTTCTTCTTCTTCTTCTTCTTCTTCTTCTTCTTCTTCTTCTTCTCCCCCTCCTCCTCCTCCTCTTCTTCTTCTTCTTTTTCTTCTTCTTCTTCTTCTTCCTTCTTCTTCTTCTTCTTCTTCTTCTCCTTCTTTCTTCTTCTTCTTCTTCTTCTTCTTCTTCTTCTTTTCCCTCCTCTTCCTCCTCTTTCTTTTCTTTTTTCTTTTTCTTTTTAGTGTTTGGATACAGGGCTTCTTTGTATAGCCATGGCTATCTTGGAACTTCCTCTGCAAACCAGGCTAAATTTGAACTCAACAGAGATCTGAGCCCAATTTAGTGTTTAAATTTTTGGATACTGTAATGTTTAGCTCTGCAGTTTCCATTACAAGATACTAATCTCCCGTTCATTGCAACCTGCCTAACAACAGCAGAAACCAAGGAGTTTTTTCTTTAAAGACTTACTTTTCATGCAGTGCCTTCAGAGGCCAGAAGACAACATAAGATACTGGAATTGGACTTACAGGCAGTTGTGAGCCACCATGTGGGTGCTGGGAACCCAACCTATGTCCTCTGCAAGAGCAGTCAGAGCTCTTAACCAGTAAGCCATCTCTCCAGTCTCAAGAATTTTCTTTGAGATGTTGGCATTGAACCCAGGACATTTTAAGTGTTAGACATGTGCTCTACCACTGAGCCATGCTCCCGATCCCTCATTGGGGGATTCTAGGCAGGGGCTCTACCACTGAGCCCTGTCCCCTCCTCAAGAATGCAATCCTAAACTTGTAAGTTTTGTCGATAAAATGAAAACAAATCCAGTGGACTGGTCGTGGTGGATCACGCTTCTGATCCCAGCATTCAGAGGCAGAGGCAAGTGAGTCTGTGACTTGAAGTCAGCCTCGGCTACATAGCAAGTTCCAGGACAGAAGACGGTACAGTGACACTGGATCCCACAAACAAAACATCCCCAGTGAGATCAGGGGTACATAGACCACCCCCTCCAGAAATCACTCCTGCAGTAAGACGAGCTCTCATACCTCTGGCATGACGCAAACAGCTCAAAGAGGAATGAGCTTTAAAAAAAGCATTGGCAAACAAATAAACAATAACATTAAAATGTGTTGAGCAAAGAGCCTCAGGAAGCACTCTGAGAGGGAGGCCCCTGGGTGAGCCACTGAAAACACTGAGCTGCTCCCCACATGAAGATGCTCACAAATATGGACAAGATCCAGAAGAATACAGGAAACAAAGCTGCTGTCCTCTGAGTCCTTTGCTCCAGGAAACTGAGGCGAGAAAATAACGTGTGCAGGCCATGGATTTGAACATAACACCTTGCCCTGGGCCCTACAGGCTGGAAGCAGGAGCCCTTGTCCTAGGTTAATAAACTAGTTACCCTGCAGCCATCACCTCCTTAACTAGGGTGTAGCCAATAATGTCACCATCCCCCTTTGTTTTCTGAGACAGTCTTTACTCTGACCTGTAGTTGTACACCCTCCTGACTGACTGCTCCAGTGCTTGGCTTTCAAGTGTGGACCCCCACAGCTGGCCTTTCTTTTCCCTTCTTTATTTCTATTTAGTTATTTTTGTAGGGTCTTTTTTAAAGAATTATTTATTTATTTATTTATTTATTATGTATACAGTGTTCTGTCTGCATATATTTCTGCACGTCAGAAAAGGGCATCAGATGTCATTATAGATGATTGTGAGCCACCATGTGGTTGCTGAGAATTGAACTCAGGACCTCTGGAAGAGCAGCCAGTGCTCTTAACCTCTGGGCCATCTCTCCAGCCCTGATAGGGTCTTGTGTAGCCCAAGTTAGTCTCAAACTCTGCTTCTTGCCTGGGGGCAACTTTCAGCTTCTGATCCTCCTGCCTCTCCTAGACAAGTTGCAATAGGGGTTGGGAAACAAAAAAATGAAGACTCCTGCAATCTGCTTGCCATGGCTTGAATGTGGACTTGTACTAATTAGTTTGTCAGTTTGACACAAACTACGGTCATGTGGGGAAAGGGAACATCAAGTAAGAAAACACCACAGGAGAGAGAGCACAAGCAAGGAACTCAGGACCGCGAGGGGTGCACCCACACACTGAGACAATGGGGATGTTCTATCGGGAACTCACCAAGGCCAGCTGGCCTGGGTCTGAAAAAGCCTGGGATAAAACCGGACTCGCTGAACATAGAGGACAATGAGGACTACTGAGAACTCAAGAACAATGGCAATGGGTTTTTGATCCTACTGCACGTACTGGCTTTGTGGGAGCCTAGGCAGTTTGGATGCTCACCTTACTAGACCTGGATGGAGGTGGGTGGTCCTTGGACTTCCCACAGGGCAGGGAACCCTGATTGCTCTTTGGGCTGACGAGGGAGGGGAACTTGATTGGGGGAGGAGGAGGGAAAGGGGAGGCGGTGGTGGGGAAGAGACAGAAATCTTTAATAAATAAATAAATAAATAAATAAATAAATAAATAAATAAATAAGAAAAAAAAAACACCGCCACCAGATCAGCCTGTAGGCAAGTCTGTGAGACATTTTCTTCATTAAAGATTGACGTCAGAGGCCCAGCTCACTTTGGTGGTGCCCCCTCCCCGGGCAGACGGCCCTGGGCTGTATAAGAAAGTAGGCTGGGCCAGGCAGTAGTGCTGCATGCCTTTAATCCCAGCATTCGGGAGGCAGAGGAAGTCAGGCCTCTGAGTTTGAGGCCAATCTGTGAGTTCCAGGACAGCCAGGGCTACACAGAAACTCTGTTTCAAGGGAAAAAGAAAAAGAAAGAAAGAGAAGAAAGGAAAACAGTAGACGGACTGAGCCATGGGGAGTAGGCCAGTATGCAGTTCCCTCATGCCCGCTGCTTCAGTTCCTGCCTCTGGGTTCCACTCTGACTTCCCTCGGGGATGGACCGTGACGTGGAAGAGTGAAATAAGCTCTTCCTCCCCAAGGTGCTTTGTAGAGATGATGTTGATCACAGCCATTAGAAGCAAATTCGGTCAGCACTGAGATTTAAGAGGCAAGACGTGGAGCAGTGACCGTCAGGAGGGCACTGCCTCACAATGGAGCTCAGGTTGTCACTGTGGGATCCTGCATTCTCCCTGTGTCTTCGAGGTTTTAGATTTACTTACGTGAATGAATGCTTGCATGTATATGCATCGTGTGTGTGTGTGTGTGTGTGTGTGTGTGTGTGTGTGTTGCCCTTAGAGATGAGAAGAAGGCATTGGATTCCCTGGAACTGTTGTTAACAGCTGTCATGAGCCACAATGTGGGTGACACCAACTCCAGCCACCCCTAGATCATTCCTGCACACTTCCTGTTATCGGATGACACAGTCAGACCCTGCTTGACCCTTGACCTTTACAGCCTATGAAGCTGTAAGAAATCACAGTCCTTTATACGTGATACAACTTGGAGAATCTGTCGGAGCGGTGCAAATCAGAATCTCAGCAGTGGACAGAAGCTCAGCGAGAGGGTGCAAGAGGGACGGTCTGACCAAGACGAGGGAGAAAGGAGGAGAAGCAGCTAATGAACCATTCACGTTTACTAAGAGCCTTTTTGTCAATAGTAAATACTTTGGAAAAACATCTGCAATGTTGGTTACCGTAAAAACCCTGCCCCAGTGAACTCAGGGCCCAAAATTCCAATAGAATGTGTTTCAGTTCAGGTTATTAGTCTGATAAATACAGGATTTAAAAAAAAATCCTTGTTTTAGTCTACAAAGTACAAATCCTAAAAATCCTAAGTACAGAGCTGCTATGTTGTCCAAAGCACCATGGCTAGATGGGGTGGGCCACACACTAGAGATGTGTGGAAGCCCCATGCCTTCTGGAAGATGATTTGAGGCTCCTCATAGGATTACTGAGGAATATGAAGCAGTACGAATGCAGGGTTGGGGACTGGCTAGCGTTTTCAAACATGAGTCTTACTTATAGAGCCCTTCTCCACTTTTTCAGGAATCATGGGGCCCTGAGTCACACACAGCTCTGCATAGCAGAATACAGAGGAGCATTTCCTATGAGGAAGTGACGCTCAGTCAACACCTGCCAATGTCCGGCTTTGGTTAAAGCCCCTCCTGCAGCCAGTCTTCAGAGACCTGGATGCATGCCGAGGTTTGCCAGGCCATGTCATAACCCGAGGGTGGCAACTCCTGTATGTGGTGACTGTACATTGATAGAGCAATTTTCCTCCCATCTGTGATTCCCGACATTTGTAAAGAATCAATCTCCCAAACACAAGCGCGTCTCCCCTGTGAAGTCTCTGAAGGCTCTGGGTTCTGAGGAACCTCTGACAATCAGCAGCACGGATTTCCAGGGAGATGAGATGCCTTACAGGGCTCTTACAGATTCCCCGTCGTATGGACCCGCTGGTGGTAGACCAGATGTGACCTCTGACTGAAACCCTTACAGCAGATGCTGCAGATGTAGGGTCTCTCCCCGGTGTGGACCCTCTGGTGCGTGTGGAAGTGTGAGGCCTGACTGAAGCCTTTCCCACACTGCTGGCATGTGTAGGGTTTCTCACCCGTGTGGACCCTCTGGTGAGCACTAAGTCCTGCGCTCCAGCTGAATTCCTTCCCGCACGCCTCACACTTGAACGGCTTCTCCCCAGTGTGAATGATCTGATGGACCTGGAGATTGGACCTCTGGCTGAAGGCTTTCCCACACGTGTCGCATTTGTAGGGCTTTTCGCCCGTGTGCACTCTCTGGTGAGCCTGGAGGTGTGAGGCCTGACTGAACCGTTTCGGGCATGCGTTGCATTGGAACGGCTTCTCCCCGGTGTGGACACTCTGATGGGCCTGCAGATTTGAGGCCTGACTGAAGCCTTTCCCACACGCCTCACATTTATAGGGCTTCTCTCCCGTGTGGACCCTCTGGTGATTGTGAAGGTTCAAGCTCCAGTTGAAGCGCTTCCCACACACATCACACTTGTATGGTTTTTCCCCGGTGTGAACTCTCTGGTGGGCTTGAAAGTACGAACTCTGACTGAAGCCCTTCCCACACACGCTGCAGCGAAACGGCTTCTCTCCCGTGTGGACCCGCTGGTGGCTCTGGAAGCTGGAGGCCGAACTGAAACTTTTTCCGCACTCCTCGCACTTATAGGGCTTCTCCCCCGTGTGGACTCGCTGGTGACTATGCAGGTTGAAGCTCAAGCTGAAGCGCTTCCCACACGCGTCACACTTGTAGGGTTTTTCCTCCGTGTGGACCCTCTGGTGGGTGTGGAGGTTCGAGCTACAGCTGAAGCCTTTGCCGCAGTCTCCACATTTGTACGGCTTCTCTCCTGTGTGGATTCTCTCGTGGGCCTGAAGGTGTGACCTCTGCGTGAAGCCCTTCCCACACACCTCGCATTTGTAAGGTTTCTCTCCCGTGTGGACTCGGCAGTGGATGTTGAGGTCTGTGCTCCGGCTGAAGCCTTTCCCACAGCTGTCGCACCGGTAGGGCTTCTCGCCCGTGTGGATGGGCAGATGTGCATACAGATGCGAGCTCTGGTTAAAACTCTTCCCGCACTCAGCGCAGGTAAAGGGCTTCTCCCCCGTGTGAACTCTCTGGTGCGTCTGCAGATTTGAGCTCTGACTGAAGCCCTTGCCACACTCGTGACACCAGTAGCGCTTTTTCCCTGGATGAACATTTTGTTGAGTGGGGACACTGGAGCTATGCCTGCTGTCCTCGTGTGTCCTGTGTACGGGGGACTTCTTTCCTAAGAGGACCTGCTGATGGAGTCCCAGACTCGGGCGGCCACTGAAGGCTTCTTCGCCCTTGCTGCACTGCTGGGCCTTCTGCTCTGTGGAAGCAAGATGCGGGGTGCAGGGCGACACTGCAAAACTGATTTTACTGCAGTCGCCGCTGCTGTGGGCTTTGCCTCCTTTGTGCAGCATTTTGTTATTACGGGGGGACATGCAACCCAGAATGTCACCACCCAGAGGCGGCAGCCATGGCTTGGTTTTCACAAGAGGCTGTTGACAGTGTCTCCGATGGTTCTGTCTATCGCTAAGATTTGTTTCACTCCAAGAACTCTGAGTTCTCCGAGTTCTCCCAGACGGACATTGTTGGTTTTCGGTAACGCTAGAACGTTCTCCTGTGAGACTCTCAAGACAGCTGTCATCCATGCAGGCCCAGGGCAGCTCTTCTGCTCCCCTGTAGCAGGTGTTTACCATGGCACCTGGTGCTCCAGCCAGTTTGTTGATATCATGGCTCATCATTTGCCAGCATGGAAGCCGCCCCAGTGAGAGGCACCTTAATCCTGCTGCAAGAAGAGTCTCCATCTTGTTTGGACCCTGGCCTCCTGAAAGAATAGAGAATAGAAGGTGACATCAGCAAAGATGGGGACATCGAAAGGCCAAGTCCTCGTTTTTTGGTTTTTTTTTTTTTTTTTTTGGAAACATTAGAGACCAGCTTTGAGGGCAAACTTCCGGGAGCTCTGGGAATAAGGGTCTACAATAAAGAGGGCATGCACTCAAGAGTGTGACATGGTGGGAAATTTGGGGCAAGCCCAAGAGCAAAGGTTCAAGGACACATTTATCCTCTGCCTCCTACCTGCCTCACACAGCCTGTGCACAGCTGTGCAGACTGATGGAGGGGGCGGGGGAGTACTTTTCAGGATCTGTTTTTATTTGCGGGATGGTATGGGTTGAAGTAAGCATGGGTCCAACTCCCCCCTGAGACTGGAGGGAGCAGAGAGGAGCAGGCCTGCCTGGTCCAAACCTGTCTGTGGGCCAGTGAAGACCGACCTGGTTCACCTGACTCAGAGCTAGGATGAGAGTGTAATGGGGAGGCACAAGGAACTTGGAGGCTGAGGGAAAGAGGGAAGATATAAAGAGAGTGAATGGAACAGCAAGGCTCAGAAACCGAGGTCCAGCTTGAGGACATCACCGCAAAAGCACACATGTATAGAAGGAGATTGGAATGACTTCATCGCACATACTCGCTTGGAAACTACTAGAAGACAGCTAAAGCATTCAGAGGGCAAGGCTCCAAAACACACCGGCTGAGTAGGGAAGGCCTTCTCTGGGGAAAAGGCAGAATGCAAGGGACAGGAACAACTAGAATCGGTTTTCTTCAAACACCTGCTCTCCAGGATGGCGGAGGGTGGGGTAAGGGGCTCAGACATCTGAGTAGATCTCAGATGTCAACCAAAACCAGCAGGTGTCCTGATGCAATAACAAAGGTTACAACACTGTCCGATGGGTCCCCCAAGGACACCAGACAATGACACATGAACAAGCTATATGGATGGCAAACAATGAAAGCGAGCTTAACAAATCCTGAAGTGGAAGCTTCGGTGATTCTGGGAGGCAGTGCGGTGGCTTGCGGGAAGTGCGGAAACAAAGTCAGGGGGAGAAAGAGTGAGAGGATCAGGGCAGGGGCCAGGAGAGGGATGTTCCTGTGAGGAACACTGAAGGCCTTCTCGAGGCAGAGGACACTGCAGCTGCACACCCAAAGCCACAGGCTCCACGGAGCCGCTGCTCAGGGTACAAGTCCATGGTGACAAGTCTGGTGGTGCTCAGACACCAGCAGAGGCGAGTGCAGAATGTGGGGAGTAAGCAGGACACAGTCAAAGCAGCTTGGAGCAGGACCTGCAGGGACTTCTGAGCAGACCAATGCAGAGTCTGGGAAAGGGGGCGTGGCACTTCATCAGGGAAGAACATTCCAGTCAGAGAGAAGCAAGTAATGGTGACAGAGACAGAAGCAGGGGAAAAAATGGAGATTGGCAGAGCTGGAAGTGTGAGCCCTAGGAAGGTGGGGTCCCAGGCAGGCACAGTGGACCCTAGTGCTTGGGAAGCTAAGGCAGGAGGATCACAAGTTTCTGGACAAGCCTGAGCTACATAGAAAGATCTTGAAAAAAAAACTCAAAATAACTACTTGATTTTACTGAGTAAAATATGAAGCCAAGAGTCTGAGGCAGGGAGTAGCACAATGAAACTCTCTGGTTTGGGTGGTGGGGGAAGCACCCCACACAAGAGCAGCAGTCCTGGGGCTCTGGTAGCTGCACTCATCTCTCTGGGTCAAAGATACAAGAAAGGGGCTGTGGAATCTCCCTTCACAGCTGCTGAGGCCAGGTATGTGTCAGGGGCGTTCTGCATGTAGACCCAATGGGGCCTTTGGCTGGAGCTGTGAAGGTGAAGCCTGAACTTGCTGGAGACCCCAGAGTCGTGGGAGAGTGGACCCAGCCCAAGAGAGAGAGGTGTGCTGCAGTCGACAGAGCTGCAAGGAGCTGCAGATCAGAAGGGCACTTTGACACCAGACATGGAGATGCATTGGCGTTTGCCCAGCTGCTTTTCAGTCTTGCTCTGTTCCAGTGTGTCCTACTATGCTCCCTCCCCTTCATTTTGGAATGGTAATGACTATCCTGTGCCCTTGTGTGTTGGGAGTATGTGAGATGCTTTTTTGTTTTGATTTTACAGGGGATTACAGATAAGGGTTTGCCATGAGTTTGGGTTTCCAAACAGAATTGAGACTATGATAGACTACGGATCATCATCATAGGGACTTTTGAAGTTGGACTAAATGCAGTTTTGCATTCTGATATGGCTTCAAACCTATGGGGAGCAAGGAGTAGAAAGTGGTGGTTTAAATGAAAATGACTCCAATAGGCCTATTGGGAATGGCACTATTAGGAGGTATGTCCTTTGTTGGAGGAATTGGGGGTGAGATGTGGGGTTTCAAATGATCAAGCCAAGCCCAGTGTCTCTCTGTTGCAATAAGGCCGCTTGTTTGTTTCCCGACTGCTCAGCCCCAAAAATAATCACACAGAAACCATATTATTGGCAATACGGTTTGGCCAATAGCCTAAGCATATTTTTGGCTAACTCATATCCTAAACTAATCCATCTCTATTAATCTGTGTATCGCCACCTGGCTCTGCTATAGGCCCAAAGCAGTTGCTTTATTAACCACTGATATTCACAGCATACAGAGGGGAATCCCACATCATCTCTCTCTTCCTGCTGCCATCGAATCTGGATGTAGAACCATCAGTTATCGTGTCTGCCTGTGTGCTGCCCTGCTTCCCCCCATGATGATAATGGACCAAACCTCTGAGACTGTCAGTTAGCACCAATTAAATGCTTCTTTTATAGAAGTTATCATGGCCACGGTGTCTCTTCACAGTCACAGAACACTGACTAAGACATGCACACTCACCTGCAAGCGCACTCACGCGTACATAAAGAATGGTTTAGAAAACTTTTAAAGAACAGCATCTGTGTATAAAATGCATCTTTAAGAAATCAAGAGGAGGGCCTGGAGAGACAAATCAGAAGCACTGACCAGTAGGAGGCCACGCCTCCGCTCACCGCCAGCACAAAGAGCCTGTCTGAAAACATGTGGCTACCAAGTAACTGTGCTTGGCTCCCGATTTTGTAAGTCTAGAAGTTCTCTTCTTTCTTTTTAGGTCTTATGTGGATCCATGCCCCATGCTGAGCACCATTATGCAAATGGAGACTGCTTGTTCGTTTCCCCGCCGCCCAGACCCAAATAATCACACAGAAATTATATCAATTACAACACTGCTTAGCCAATGGCTCAGCCGTATTTCTAGATAGCTCTTATATCTTAAATTAACCTACTTCTATTATTTTATGTATTGTGGCTTGTGGTTTGTTACCTCTTGCTTCTTGGGCAGCTACATGGATCTCCTTGCCTCTGCCTACTCTCTCTATATATTTATCTCCATTCAGATTTCCCACCTGACTTTACTCTGCTAAGCCATTGGCAAAGCAGCTTTATTCATCAACCAATAAAAGCAACACATATACAGAAGGACTTCCCACATCACTGGCTGCTCTTCCAGAGAACTCAGGTTGGGCTTGCAGCACCCGTATGATAGCTCCAAACCATCTGTTTGTTACCCTGATTCCAGGGGATGTGATATCCTCTTCTGACCTCTGTGGGCACCATGCAAACGAAACACCCAGAAATTCACAAAATAAAAAATAAATAAATAAACCTCGGAGAAAAGCAGTGAGAACAACTAAAGAAGACACCGGTGTGAACTTGGGACACTGCCAAGGGACACAGGCCGCCATCCTCACCCACTGACAGAAGGTTCCTGAAGTTCTCCAGCATCACATCACGGTACAGCTTCCTCTGGGCAGCGTCCAGCATCCCCAGCTCCTCCTCGCTGAAGACCACGGCCACGTCCCTGAACGTCACTGCCTCCTGTGACAGCAAACACGTACCACCTCAGTTTCACACCCAGTGCCACTAGGACCTGAGCATCTACAGGGGGCTTGATCACTCCTTTCCATGGCAACCAAGAGGCTGGGGGCAAAAGAGAAAAACACTAGCACAGGGAACATCGGTGCCTTTGTATAGCACGGTCATTGTTAAACCGGATGCCACAGACTTCCGAGTTAGAGAGCACAAACCCACGTCAGGAATAATGTGCCAACTCTGTGCTGGAAACAGCTGGCAATGCCCAGCTCCTCCTGGGCAGCAAGGCTCGGGAGTACCTTCATCCCCGAATTCAAAATGTTCTGAAACCCATTTCATGAGTAATGACATCATTTTAAAGTGTTTCACGCTGGCAGAACATTATAGAGTTCTGATTCAGAATTCTTTATTTGTAAAGTCTACGCAAGTATTTCCAAATCCAAAATTCTACATGTGA
The DNA here is from genome assembly GCA_025134845.1 of Neodon shergylaensis. Lineage (NCBI taxonomy): Eukaryota > Metazoa > Chordata > Mammalia > Rodentia > Cricetidae > Neodon > Neodon shergylaensis. The sequence continues at coordinate 296,899 of JABTXL010008264.1, forward strand.
AATGTTTCTGTGTCTTGGAGTATATGACAGATGGCACTAAAGTCTGAATCATTCGTGATGTCCTTAGTCCTGTCGATCTAACAGGCTTCTGGAACAGACAGCAGCTCTGTTCTGTGCTCTCAGGAACATGCCTCTGCCAACAGCAACTGCGTTCAGGATCACAGATGCAAGCACGAGCTCTGCAAACCGTGAGGGCCTCGGTTCATGCTCCAAGGCTCTGTGCATCCCTGGCCTGATGAGCCTGGGAAACTGACTTCTCAGTGCCTCAGTTTCCCCATCTGCGAAGACCACAGAAGGGGCCTAGGACTACATATGAAACACACAAAGCAGCCAATATATGTACAGCAACACTACCATCATTCTCTGTATTATGCCATTCATGGACACATAAGTGTTCCATAAAGGCTGCATTACATACATATAAATTTTAAAGGTCACCACCCATACAAATACAATAAATGTAAATTTTTTAATTAAGTGAAAGTTTCAGAAAACTGCTATTTTTAATCATTTACCAAAGTACCCAAGTTTTTTTTTTAAGTGTCCTGGTTATGCTAGAATACAAAGAATGAGGGATACTTATTGTCTGCAAATTAACTGGAAAAGCTGCCGCTGCTTTTAGCAAAATAAATGCATTTACTCCTTGGAACTGACTGTAGGTAGTTGGAGAAGTTGGCTGAACACCATGTAAAATACACTCCTTTGCATTATAATTCCTGTTTAAATGAACTGAAACATGCCTCGGCCTCCTAGTGCTCAATGGTAGGTCATAAATGTACTGAGTTTCCGAGCTGCTGGTGTCGCCACCAGAGCACACGACTCACGTGATCCCAGCTTGTCTGTACATGTGTCTGTGTGTCTCTCCTTTCCTCATTCCTCCACCTCCCCAGCTGGGTCCACCTCCGAAGCTGTGTAGATGGCAGCAGCCAGATGCTCTCTGACTGTGCGGGATATGAATGCTCAGAATGCCAAATGAGGCAATGAACGTGACCAGTCTTCTGTGTGCACATGTGTACACAAGTATGCATGCATGTATGTGTGATTATGTACATGAGTGTGCACACTCACGTAGAAGACAGGAGACAACCTCCAGTGTCCTTCCTCAAGGGCCAGCCACCTTTTTCTGTTTTTGTTCAGGGTCTTTCAGTGGCCTGGAACTTGCCAACTAGAAGACCCTACTTCGTCAAGGTACTACTTCTTCGAGAAGAAGGCCCGACTCTCAATAGCTGACATCTACATGAATGCCTTGGCATGCTCACATCCACCACCACCCACCCTGGTATTCATACACACACACATACACACACACACACACACACACACACACACACACAATTAGTAGTACAAAATTTAAAATGAACAAGTTTCATAAACCACACCAATATGGAGAACTCATACTTATTTGCAAAATAAAATTGGCAAACCGTAGAAAATGATGTGACTTTTAAAAATGTAAGTGAACTTAATTCTTTTTTTAATGTATGTGTATGTTATACGGCTATGTGTGTGTGCATGTGTGTGCAGATGCCCTGTGAGGCCGGAAGAGGACATTGGATCCCCTGGAGTTGGAGTTACCGGCACTTGTGAGTTATCAGAAGTGTGTGCACTGGGAGCCAAACACCCCCTGGAAGAACAGCTGAACTGCTGAGCCATCTCTCCAGCACACTTTTTCTATTTCAAAATTTATTCTTTTTTTTTGTTTTTTTTTTTTTTTAAGTTTTTTCGAGACAGGGTTTCTCTGTAGCTTTGGAGCCTGTCCTGGCACTAGCTCTTGTAGACCAGGCTGGTCTCGAACTCCCAGAGATCCGCCTGCCTCTGCCTCCCGAGTGCTGGGATTAAAGGCGTGCGCCACCACCGCCCGGCCAAAATTTATTCTTTTACAAATTTCATGTGCACAAACACTTTGAGCACATGCCCCCCATTATCCTTTTTTACCACCCCCCCACACACCTTTCTTCTTAGCCACACCCCCTCACACTTTCCCGCAGTTCAGTGTGGCTTGGCTAGCGCTTGCCCAGCAAACAGGGGTCCTGTTTTCAATCCCTACCCCTGAGGGGAGTGCAGGAAGCCCATTCAATTTACCTTTAACTTGGTCATTGCTCTCTTCTCCCTGGGACAAGGCAGGGCTCTGGGACGCAGGCTGGAGGAAGAAGGGTTTTGCAAAAGCATTGTTAGCACAGTCAGTCCAGCGACTTCCTCAGCTTCTCCATCGGCCCCAAGCGCTGCCATTCCACGTCTGTGCGCTTCAGCCTGGCTTTCCTACCTATTTCGCACTAACCTGCAGAGTAAGCTCCAGGATACCAAGCCACCCGTGCGACACCTCACTCCCCGCAAAGGGTTAGCAAAGTCCGCATTCCTATTCCCTGCAGCTTCAAGGCTGCAGCAGACACTCTTCACAAAGCTGCTCGCAACTCTGATGAAAGACGTGTCGTGAGTGAGTGACCATCAAACTCACAAGGGTCTGTTCACTGTGATCAGCTATCTTAATATAATTGTTTCCATCCGTAGGAGTTAAACTGTCCCCTCCCCCGTCTCTCGTTCTAAAAGATTTAATTACTAGTAAACGTTGCTCATCTCCAAAAGCCTCCACAAAGTCTCTTCTCCCACATGCATGAAGATAATGACCAATAAACATCTCAAACCCTCTCTAAAGAAAAGAGAGTTTGGATCGGTGAGATGGCACAGCGGGCAGAGGTGACTACCGCTGAGCCTGACCGCCTGAGTTCAATTCTCTGGACCACACGGAGGAAGGAGAGACTCGATTCTCACAAGTTGTCTTCTGACCTCCTCCATACACACAAGCTGTGGCACGGCCCCCTCTCTAAGTAAATAAATAAATAACCGCAGAAATATTGCATTTTAAAAACAGAATTGCATACCACTTAAGGCTTCAGGACGCTGGCTATCTGTCATCACAGCTCCTCTTGCCAGGCTCCCTGGGGAAGCTAGACTCTCCCGTGGGCTCCCAGCAGCTGAGATGGGTCCAGAGATCCAGGGCAGCGCCGCCTCAGGTAGAGTCCAGAGTGAGAGGACCCAGCCGCGGCCGCCCCGTTCCCTCTCAGGTCGCAGGCTCGGTTCCTGCGGGGAAGACTCCGGTAGCACAGAGCACACAGGATGGGCCACTGGGACGCTCCGGGATCTACCTCCTTAGAACCACTGCCAGGTAGCCTCGCCTTGCAGAAGCGGAAGCGACCCCCGACTGCCGCTGGTACCAGAACCACAATTCCCAGAATGCCTCAGTGGAAGCGCCTAGCTCTGATGCCTCTCTAGTACCGCATTCCCCCAGAACGCTAGAGCGCCCATAAGCTTCTAGCTATTCTAACCAGAGTGCACTCAGCAGAAATCGGTTTTCAGGAGAGTGTTCTCAGGACTGCTTTTCGTTTTGTACATTTCTGAAATGCCATTAAAGACAACTGTGGATACTTTTTAAAAAAAACTGATGTACTATATTATATTGCATTACAACGTTTTTTGGTTTAGGGATTTTTGTTTGTTTGTTTTTCGAAACGCAGTTTCTCTGTAGCTTTGGAGCCAGCCCTGGAACTCACTCTGTAGACCAGGCTGCATCAAACTCACGGACAGCCCCTAGCCCCGTGCTGTGCACCACCACCGTCTAACTGCGGTTACAAAAGTTTAAAGCTTAAACTGCACAGATGTGGGAACTTGGCTCAGCAGCAGAGTCAGAGCCCCTGCTTAGAAACCCTCAGTGGAGAATGGGCTGGTCTCAACAGTAGAGCCTCTGCCTGGAATCCCCCAGTGAGGGGCTGGAGTGTGCCTCAGTGGTAGAGCCCCTGCCTAGAGTCCCCCAGTGAGGGGCTGGGGTGTGGCTCTGTGGTAGAACCCCTGCCTAGAATCCCCAGTGAGGGGCTGGGGTGTGGTTCAGTGGTAGAGCCCCTGCCTAGAATCCCCCAGTGAGGGGCTGGGGTGTGGCTC